>JAHIAM010000868.1:0-69937 GCA_021605205.1 Aegilops longissima
CTTCGACGAGGCTGCGCAAGTGCGGAAGAAGCTGGATTGAGGCTGCCGGTGGTTCTTTGGTCGATCGAGCGGCGCCAAATCGAGCCATGGCGGACACCTTCGCTCTAGTCTATGGAGCGAGGCAGTTCTCCCCACGGAACTTCGTATCTGGATCACCTCGGTACTCGCTTATGATGAGCTTGAGCAAGAGCAGCTGCGACAAGATGACGCGCTGCTCCTCGAGGAGGATCGTCTTCGGCTGCTCTTGTCTGCTGCTCGTTATCGGCAAGCTTTCGCCCGCTACCATAACCGCAAAGTTAATGCCGAAGCTTCGAGGAAAGCGACCTTGTTCTTGACGCGTTCAATCCATAAGAATTCCAACAAGTTGGCCTTGAAGTGGGAAGGCCCTTATCGGGTGAAAGCAGTCACTAGGCGGCGTATCGCCTTGAGACCGAAGATGGCGTTCGGTGAGCAACTCACTGGAATATAGAGCATCTTCGTAAGTTTACCCATAGGGCTCGGATTTGCGGAACCCGTTCGGCAACCACCCCTAATACAAGTCTTGCCGCTGTTGCATGTAATCCTTTGTACAAAGCGGTATGCAGACCCGTGCATCGATAAAGCTCATGTGTTGCGCAATTTGTCAATTTCATGCTTCCATCATTATTTTGCATGTTTTTACATCGACATTTTGTGCAGCATCCACACTTGATGGCGATAACGAGCCACTAGGCACCATAACTTTATTTTCTCTTCTTTCTTCTCAAAGAAAGGAAGGTTACTTCGCCACAAAGTTAGCGGGGAAGGAAGATAATGGTGTGGGCCACCAAGTGTCGCTCGAGGAAATGTCGCCTTGCGGGAAGCGGATAACGAAAAGCGAAGTTGCCAAAGCTTGAGCAATCAGTTTTTAAAGTTTTAAGTTATTTTCCTCGAGCGATAGTACTTTGTATGGAAAACACATGCGCGAAGGAACCAACTCGTGGCTAGTTTAGCCCTTACTTTGTTTCGAGTCCGCTCAACAACTTAAGTGAGCTGCAACTAGTTGCGACAAGGTTGCTTATCGGAATGAAACACTTGACAGAGCTGCTGAAGTTCCGCACTCAGCGGCTCGCTGACAAAGGTGCCAGGCGCCGACAAGTTCCCTAAGCGTAGGGCACAAACATACAAAGGAAGGAATCAAGTAAAAGGAAATAACATTGCAATCGCTGCCTAAGATAGAGTATATTACAAAATAACATCGCGAGATCTAATAGATTGTTCTCTAAACATGATCTGCAGCGACAAGGGAAAGATAAACTTAGCGGCCTAGTCACGCGGTGCCATCGAACCTCTTGACTCCGCTCACCCTGTCCACGATGGGTGCGACAAAGGCCTTGAAGTGCCGACATCGATCGTCGTGGCGGGACTCGAGGGCGTTGGCGGGCGACACTGGATTGCGGAAGGCCACCTTCATCGGCACCTTACGGAGGCTCCGGCGCAGATTTTGGCGACTCGTCGGCCAGCTGCTTTGGGATCTCTTCCGGAGCAGCTGGAGACCCAATCTGCGCCCATGAAGAAACAGGCTGAGTTTGGCGCTGGGTTGAAGGTGCTCGTCGGTGGAATACCGAGATCCACCATCCCGGCTCCATCGGCTCATTATGGATGGCGGCGGCGGTGTCCACAAGACCTTACATCGGTGCATCATGCTCTCCACGAAGGTATCTTGGGCAGTCGCGGCATTCGTAACAGCTCCTCGTTGGCCTTGATCTTCTCAGCAAACCTACTTCCGCTTCGTTGGCGCCGTCCAGCGTCTCCGTCAAGGTAGCCAGCTTCAGTTCAAGATCCGCCTTGGAGTCCTTGGCGGCGTCGAGCTCTTTGATCTTCTCGGCAAAAGCGACCACTGCAACTTCGCCAAAGTGTAGGCGTCCTTCTCGTGCTCGGCGCTTCAGCCGGTGACCTCCTCGCCGCTCTTACGGAGGTGGCCTCCGGCTCGCCACCCTTGTCTCCAATTCCTTCTTGGCGGCCTCGGCAGCGGCGGCGGCGTCCTTTGCCCGTGAGTGCTCCACCAATTGATTGCTCGCAGCGTAAGATCTTCCTTGTGGCTATCGAGGTTGATCTTCCGCTGCCCAGCTCACCTTCTGCTGTGAGAGAGTTTCTCGCGGCAAGCCTTTGCTGCTCCTCGACCTCGGCCTTCTCCGGGATGAAGGCGTGCGCTCCTCGACAAGTTGCTCCAGCGCATCTGCTATGTCCGGAGAGTTTCTTTGTTGGCGGCGAGCTCTTCTGCGCGCTTCTCCATGTCGGCTCCGCCCTCGCGACAAGTGCTTCCGCGACTCCGGCTTAGCTTGTCGAGGCGCGGTAGGCGGCATGACTTCTTCGGCGGCTGCTCCTCCTCGAGACTTCGCCCGCTTCTGCTGCTTGTACGTTAACCCGATGACAGCCCAGCGGAGGCGAAGCAACTCGCGTCGAAGGTCTCCCCTTTGGCGGCGCCACGGGCTTGGCGCCCATGGAAGCTTGATGAAGACACGTCGCGGCCTTGAATAGGCACCGGGCTGGGGCTCTTCGAGCTGGCGCTACATCGGTGGCGGGGATCGGTCGGCGTGGCGCTGGCGCTCCTGCGGCCCAGGCTGTCGGTACAATCACAGACCCCTCCCGGCCTCTGCTTGGCAGGCTGGCGGCCTCCTGCCCGGCGGACCCGCCGGCGCGGCCTCCTCCTCTATGTTGGCGGCGTCGTCATTGTTGCCTGGCGTCCTCCTCGCCGGCAACCTCAGTCTCCATCGGCTCTCCTGCAGATGGATCGATAATCGAGAGAAAGAAAAAGAACAAGTCAAGCAAATGTTGAAAAGAAGAAGCGAAGAAAAGAACCGAGGAAATTTTTAAGTAAGAAGATTACCTACAATGGGATCATAGCGCGGTCTCCACCACGGAGGTCGTCGCTGCCCTTATATCGGAGAGCTCCCCTTGTCGAGAGGCCTCCCTTGCGGAGGCGCTCCTTGGCGAGATTTCTCCCTTGGCGGCATAGTCGAAGCAAGCGAGAACTTGGGAGTGACCTCGGGGCCTCTGATGAGGCTGCTCTGCTCCTACGATTCAGCAAGTCGAGATATCGGTATAAAAGGAGCACCCAAGCACACGAACCATAGAGATAATCAAACACTTACTGCTGGGGGCTGTCTTGGGGGCTGCTCGGGGAAGGGTTGCGGATCCAGCAGCAGGGGTCTCAGGCGTGCCTCCACAGCCGTCACGGAGATTAGTCTTGATGACCACCACGGAGTCTTGGCTCTCTTGCGCCCTCTGAGCCAGCGTCTGAAGAAGAAAGAGCTCGAATAAACAAGTCGAGATACAAGAATAAGCGATAAATTGAAGAATTACAAGTAGCGGCGGCAAGATCTTACTCTTCCTCTTCTTCCTCGGGCTGAGGCGGAGAAGTCAAATTCGCTCGGTGCAGCAGCTGGAGAGTAGGCTCCCTCGGGCGCTTGGCGGAGTGCGGGGCGTGGCTCGAAGGCCCGCTCCCGTTCTGTGGTGGCATGAGGCGCTCAGCAGCAGTGCTTGCAGCGGTGGGCGTCGAGTCCCGAGGCGGCTGTTGGCCGTCTGCGCCCGTCACTCTCGGTCTTGGAGGCGCCTTCTTAAGCGGGGCGAGGCTCCTCCAGCGGCAAGCTACTTGAAAGCGGAGGGAGGCGCCCCGGCAGTCTCGTTCGGCTCAGCGTCGGGCTCGGCCTGCTCCTCCTCACCGGCGAACTCCTCTCGTCGGCAAGGCTTGCCGCCTCGGCTGCCTCTGCCTCCTCCAGTGAACCCAAACACGCCCGGCAGCGGCAACCTGCCGCCTCCTCCAACCTGTGGCGTCGCACCATCTCTTGCTTTCGGTGGTGTCAGCGGGTGAGCCACTTCTTCTCATCGGCAGCGGATCGGCACTTCTTCCAAATTGTCGAAAAGCGCTGCACGATGTCGTCGTGAGCTCTGCCAAGTTGGAGCGTTTCCATTGGAATCGCTGGCATCATCAGCAGCGGATGCGGTCAATGACGAGTTGTTGCACAAAGGGCGACTCCCTCGGCAACATGAACCACTCGGGATGATCTGCATCGTGCTTGAACAGCTCCGTAGCATGGCATCCAGCTCCAATACGGTGAAGTTCGGATTGAGGCCGGACGCAGCCTCATGATGTCCGCGCGTTTTGGAACTCCCAAGCGAACCTCCTCCTCTCCTGCAAGGGTGCAATGCGGCGAAGAAGTCCGTGCCAACAGCTCCTACGGTGAGTCCGGCTTGCGGCGCAAAATCCGGATCACGGCAATCTTCAACTTGGCATCCTCGGCGTAAGTTGCTCCAATCGTTGCCCAGCTATGGGAGTTTGGCGCGAGGGCGTGAAAGGCTGTGGGTCCTCCTCTATAATCCAACACCAATGGCTCTCCCTCCTCCCACTTGCTGCGCAGCTCTCCGTCAAGATATGCTTCCTTCTTGCCGATCACGGAGATCCATGCAATCCCTCGACAAGCGGCTCTCCTCTCTCTGCGGGGCATGAAGTAGTGGCGGAAAAGGGCTACATTTGGGTGGACTCCGACAAAGTTCTCGAGGTGTCGAAAACTGCCATGGTGAGGGCGGCGTTGGGGGTGAAATCAGAGGCGGAGGCCATCTCGTGTTCATGGCCGCAAAAGAATTCGGAAAAAGATGGCGAGCCCTTGATGGATGGGCGAAGAAAGGGTACTGGCGGAAACCTTCTCGGATGTGGCGGCGGAGATCACCCTCGACGACGACCATTCCTCCGCCAGCGTCTTCCCCACCACCCGTCAGCTCCGGTGGTGGTGGGTTTAACAGCAGACGGCTCCGCTGCCGCCCGAAGCCTTCTTCTTGGTGGCATGTTGGCGAAGATGATGAAAAGTCGCTCGTGTGAGCGCGGATCAGGTTCACACAACCTCGGCGCCCCAGGTCAAGGACAAAGCGGCGCAGGTCCGGCGTCCAGTGCGTACCGCGTCCATCTCGGGGCCTTGAGACCGGCAGCGTCATGATGCTTTCGCGGCGCCATCGCTTCGTTGGATCAGGGCCAAGCTGGAGGATCCCAAGGCCCTCGAGACCGCATGCATGCCGGCATCTTTGGTGCAGCGAATCGATCGCTTGGGCGGGATGCTGCTCCTCTAACTTGGTTAGAAGTTCGAGCACATCCGTTCCTCGCGCCGTCGCCATTGCCACCACCACTTCAGCGAAGCCTGGCGAGAGCTCAAGCGCTTCTAGACTACCCTCCAGCGGCCGACAAGGTCGGCGAATGGAGGCCACCATCGAGTCACGCCGGCTTTGCCAGCGGCGGCGTTCCACGGCAACCAACTGCGTCCTTGCGGCGTCGTGGCGATAAAACGCGAGCGGTGGTGGCGAGACATGCGAAGTGCAACCACCATGCATTCCCCATCCGAAGGCCAAGATCACCGGCTCCTCGGATCCACCTCGACGGCGACTCCACGCGTCGTCGGATCCTGAGCTCGCCGTGATCAGCGCCAAGTTCTTCAAACGGCAACAAGAAGATGCTCGAACCCGCATCGGCGCCCGAAGAAAGCGCGTCGTCAATCCGACCAGCGCGGGCCCAATTGTTGACATGCATGCGCCCGAGAGAACGGGCGACTTGCGTCTGTGATAAGTTGCCCTGCGTTCACCGTGAGTTGCGGCAAGTCGATGGCCCGACAAGAAAAACTTCAAGCGGATGTGCGGAGAAGTATGATGGCGGGGCGCACCCATCGGAGTTCCTCGGCATCTACACCATCGCGGTGCGAGGCTGCGGGGGGCGAGGCGACAAGATCCTTGCCAACTACTTCCCTCGGTGCTCAAGCCAAATGTCGAGATCTTGGCTCATGCACTTGCGGACAGCTCCATATCTTCTTGGGCAGATCTGTGCCATCGGTTTGTCGGCGCCTTCACGGTGACCACAAGCCTCATGGCCAAGAGTGACCTTCACCTGCTCGCCCGAAGGAGGAGAGTCCTGCGCAAGTTTATTCGAGAGATTCAGCCGTGTGCATTACAACATCGGATGTCCACCTGCCGTGGTGATCAGCGCATTTCATCGAGCGTGCGAAACCGCGGGATGAGGAGGAGATGGCGATGTGCAAAGTCAAGGGCGTCGATGAGCTGTATGCCTTGGCGACAAGTGTGCGTCTTGAGGAGGAAGAAGACTCGAGGAGAGAATCTTTGAGCAGGATCGGCGGTGAGAGACCGCCCGGCAAGAAGAGAGCGGCGGAACAACGAAAAAAGAAGAGCAAAGAGGTACTAGTTGTCGAGCAGTCCGGCAGCGGAGGTGGCGCCAAGAAGGCTAAGGTTGGCGGCTCCGGCAAGGAGGTTGCCGCTGACCCGACCGCCAAGGCTGTGGCGGCCGCCCGACAAGCGAGGACAGTTCAACAAGCGATCTTGTAAGATTCACGCACCAAGGGCCACGACCTCGAGGCTGCAAGAAGGTCGAGCAGCTTGTTGAACAGCGAAGGCTGAGTACAAGCGGCGAGACAAGGAGAAAACCCGAGGAAGGTCTTTGGGGCAACTAGCAAGAAGAGACCGGCGGGGGAGGGCCTTGCGGCAAGGCCAAGCGATGGCAAGGAGAC
Source organism: Aegilops longissima (assembly GCA_021605205.1). NCBI lineage: Eukaryota > Viridiplantae > Streptophyta > Magnoliopsida > Poales > Poaceae > Aegilops > Aegilops longissima. Next base: position 6,522 of record JAHIAM010000868.1, read on the forward strand.
AGACCTCCCAGCGGTCGCGACAAGGATGAAAGCGATGATGGCAGCGAAGACATGGAAGGCGATGAAGGCTGATGAGCAGGAGTTTGAGAAAGCCACGGAGGTTCTTTGCGTGGGCGGTGGTGCTTCTCTGCATACCTCGCACCGCCAACTCAAGCAATGGATGCGTGAGGTTAATGCAGCGAGAACCATCCATAGAGTCCATGAAGCCTCGAAGTGGTCCAACCGCCCATCATCTTTGACATTGAGGACCACCCTGATCGCATAACTGCGGTCGGGTGCTTGCCGATGTTGGTATCACCAACTATCCGCAACCTCAAAGTCACAAAGATGTTGGTTGATGGCGAGGCGGCAGAACCTGATCTCCTCTGCGGTGCTCGGAAGCTTCAAATCCACGACAGCGAGCTCGAAGAGGCGGCACTTTCAAGGAATCAACCCGAGGAGGAGCAAGCGAAAGGGAAGATCACGTTGCGGTAACATTTGGCGTGAGCTGAATTCAGGGCTGAGAGGTCACATTCGGCGTTGCCGATTTCCCATTGCCCTACAATGGAATACTTGGCGTCGGCACTTGCCAAGTTCATGGCAGCCTCTCATTATGCATACAACTTACTCAAGATGCCCGGCCCGATAAGTGTCATTTCTGTACATGGCGACAAGAAAGATGCTTATCTGCGCCGACAAGATTTACCGGGATGCAGCAGCTGCGACGGATAGCAAACCACTTGCGGCTGAAGCTCCGGGGAAGAAGAAGACCACCTTGTCCGGCAAGAGCTTTGATGCCCACTCGGCAGCGCACCTCTTGGTGCTGCGCTACCGTCGAGGGGCCTTTCATCGAGCTCCACCGGCAAGTGCAAGAAGATGATGGCAGCTCCGCGAAGACCAGAAGGTGCCGCCAAGGAGGGCGGCCTTGGTGGTACCTTCACCATCGATTGCCACGCTTGACCCTAAATAGGAAGGCGCTCGTTGCTTTCTGCGAGGCGAATGTCGACATGTTTGCATAGCAACCGTCGACATCCGGCGTTCCCAGGAAAGTAATTGAGCACCATTTAGCTGTCTGTCCTCATCGCGGCCCGTCAAGCAAAAAGTCGAAGCGAGCGGTGGGCGCCAAGAATTCATAGCGAAGAGATCAAGAAGTTGGAAGCGGCGGGCCTTGTCGGAGGTGCTCCATCCCGTGGTTGGCCAATCCGGTAGTTATGCGAAAGGCAGCGGGAAATGGAGACTTTGTATCGACTTCACGAGATGTTAATAAAGCTTGTCCCAAAGACCCATTTCCCTTGCAGCGTATCGACAGATTGTTGACTCCACGGTTGGATGTGATTTGCTTTCATTTCTTGATGCATATTCAGGATATCATCAGATCTTCATGGCAGAAGAGGATGAAGAAAACGCATTCATTACACCATGTGGCACATCTTGTTTCATCGGATGCCTTTGGTTTGAAGAATGCTGGTTCAACGTTTGCAAGAGTAGTCCATGGCTTTTGAGCCCCAAATGCAGAAATGTAGAAGCTTACATGGATGACATAGTGGTCGAAACAAGGACAAAGCAACTCTGGTTCAAGACTTAGATGAGACCTTTGCAAATCTGCGCAAGATCAACCTCAAGCTCAACCCGAGAAGTGCGTGTTTGGAGTCCCTTCCGGCAAGCTTCTCGGGTTCTTCGTGTCTCGGAGGGAATTGAAGCCAATCCCGACAAGATTAAGGCCATTGAGCAGATTGAAGCACCAAAGCGCGTCAAGGATGTTGAAGACTTGCGGTTGCGTGGCTGCTCTCAGCAGGTTTATCTCTAGGTCGGCTGGCGCACCTGCCATTTTCAAGATTTTGAAAAAGGCAGGTCAATGAAATGGACTCTGAAGCGGAGGCTGCGCTGCGAGACTTAAAAAGTACCTGTCCTCCACTCCAATACTTATCGCACCTAAGCCACAAGAGAAGTTGCTGCTGTATATAAGCGGCAACCAATCAAGTGGTTAGTGCTGCGTTAATAGCGGAAAGGGAGGCGAGATGATGAGCAACAGCAAGGCAGGTGCATCCGGCGACAAGCGAGGGCTTCGCCGTCAAGCTCTGGTCCCGACAAGGACGGATCTGCGCGAGGATGTGAGAAGATCGAGAAAAGGATGGTGCAGCGCCCAGTTTACTTTATCGGTTCCCTTGCGGGGGCTAGATCAAGGTATACGGTGTGCAGAAATTGCTTTTCGGCCTCCTCATGGCCTCGAAAGCTGCGCCATTACTTCCAAGCACATGAGATAACAGTTGTCACTCGCTTTCCATTGAAGAGGATATTGCAAAATCCGAAGCAGCAGGCAGGATTGTCAGTGGGCCTTTGGAACTATCAAGCTTTGGCCTCAAGTTTGAAAGCACTTCAACTATCCAAAGCGAGCATTGGCGAGTTTATAGCAGAATGGGCGTAATGCAAGATGAAGAAATACCGAGAGACAAGCAAGTAAGAGTGGCTGATGTACTTTGATGGTGCCTTCTCGCTCCAAAGGCGCCCGGTGCGGCGTCTTGCTTATCGCACCCAGGAGAGCACCTCAAGTACATAGTCCAAATGCACTTTCCCAAGGAGCAAGCAACAAATAATCTGCAGTATGAAGGCTTGCTTGCGGACTCGAGAATAGCGATGGACCTTGGGATCAAGAAGCTTATCGTCGGGGTGACTCGCAGCTTGTCGTCCGCCAAGTAAATAAAGATTATCGAGTCCATTGATGGAAGCCTCGTTGATGAAGTGAGAAAGCTAGAAGAGCACTTTGAAGGCCTACAAATGGAACATGTTCCAAGAGCTCGAGAATGATATTGCTGATGCTTTGTCAAAGTCGCCGCCTCAAGTTACAATGGAACCAGGAATTTTTGTGCTCAAGCTGACTCAACCAACTGTAACACCATCAACGGACAGAGCAAGAAGAAAGTTGGTTTACGGTGACTACTTTCGGCGAGCTCCTGAAGCCGCCGCCAAGAAGGTCCTCAAAATCAGCAGAATATCGTGAGAAGCGATGCTGCTCCGACAAGCCCTAGGGTTTGTTTCGTTGAAGCGAGCGCTCCCGACAAGTTTTGCTCCGGTAAGCTTGCGGCGATAATCAATCTCGGCTGAACCACAAGTTCTTGCCGTAGAAAGCTGATGTTCCCTTGGCGGCGGATGTGCCTTTAGTCCTTGTTGTCGAGCCACGAGGCTCCAACATGGGCGCAGCGAATCGTCCATTTCCTTGAACAGGAGAACTTCCGAAGAGCAAGAAGAAGCGGAAGAGTAGCCCGGCGGTCAAGTATGTACCAGTTTGTTGACAACATCACATGCAGAAGAAGACTCAGCGGAGTGAAATTGAAGTGTATTTGCGGGAAGATGGACAAAAGCTGTTGGCGAGAGATACGGAGGCATATGTGGTCACCACATTGGCGCAAAACCCTTGCCGGCACAGCTTTCCGGCAAGGTTTCTTCGGCGGAAGCCCTCGAGGATGCTGCTTGCACAAGTAACCAAGTGTGAAGCGTGCAGTTCCATTCCAGCGAGATACACCAGCCAGCTCAAGCTCTGCGGACAATCCCTTTATCTGGCCATTTTGATGCAGGGGCTCGACATCCTCGGCCCCTTCCCGAGCTGTCGGGGCTTTGAGTACTTATGCGTTGCAATCGACAAGTTCACAAAGTGGCGGAAGTGGAAGCGATGAGAAGGTGACAGCACAATCAGCGATCAAGTTCTTGGTCAATTGTTTGCCGTTTGGGATTCCTAACGGATCATCACCGACAACGGCACCCAATTCCTGAGTCGCACCTTCATGCAATCGTCCAAGATCTTGGCGCCAAGGTCTGATTTGCTTACATTGCTCATCAGAAGCAATGGTCAGCGAGAGAGGCAAAGCTGAAGTGCTGCGAGGACTCAAGACCAGAACTTTCGACGGGCTGCGCAAGTCTGGAAGAAAGCTGGATTGAGGAGCTACGGTGGTTCTTTGGTCGATCGAGCAGCGCCAAATCGAGCCAGCGGCGGACACCTTCGCTCTAGTCTATGGAGCGAGGCAGTTCTCCCCACGGAACTTCGTATCGGATCACCTCTAGTACTCGCTTATGATGAGCTTGAGCAAGAGCAGCTGCGACAAGATGTGGCGCTGCTCCTCGAGGAGGATTGTCTTGAGCTCTTTGTCGAGCTGCTCGTTATCGACAAGCTTTCGCCGCTACCATAGCCGCCAAAGTTAATGCGAAGCTTGAGGAAAGCGACCTTGTTCTTTAGCGCGCTCAATCCGCCAAGAATTCCAACAAGTTGGCCTTGAAGTTGGAAGGCCCTGTCGGGTGAAAGCGAGTCACTAGGCCCGGCGCTGTCCGCCTTGAGACCGAAGATGGCGTTCGGTGAGCAACTCCTGGAATATAGAGCATCTTCGTAAGTTTTACCCATAGAGCGCGGTTGCGGAACCCGTTCCGGCAACCACCTACTATACAAGTCTTGCAGCTGTTGCATGTAATCCTTTGTACAAAGCGGCGCACACCCGTGCATCGATAAAGCTCATGTGTTGCAATTTGTCAATTTCACGCTTCCATCATTATTTTGCATGTTTTACCTGATATTTTGTGCAGCATCCGCACCCAGTAAGCGATAACGAGCCACTAGGCTCCATAACTTTATTTTCTCTTCTTTCTTCTCAAAAGAAAGGAAGGTTCCTTCGCCCACAAGTTAGCCGGGGGGGAAGGAGAAGATAATGGTGTGGGCCACCAAGTGTCGCTCGAGGAAATGTCGCCTTGCCGGGAAGCGGGCAACAGAAAAGCTAAGTTGCCAAAGCTTGAGCAATCAGTTTTTAAAGTTTTAAGTTATTTTCCTCGAGCGATAGTACTTTGTATGGAAAACACTGCTTGTGAAGGAACCAACTCGTGGCTAGTTTAGCCCTTACTTTGTTTTTTAGTCCGCTCAACAACTTAAGTGAGCTGCAACTAGTTGCGACAAGGTTGCTATCGGGCCGAAACCGCATGACGAGCTGCTGAAGTTCCGCACTCAGCGCTTCATGACAAAGGTGCCCGCACCGACAAGTTCCCTAAAAGCGTGAGGCACAAACATACAAAGGAAGGAATCAAGTAAAGGAAATAACATTGCAATCGTTGCCTAAGATAGAGTATATTACAAAATAACTTGCAGATCTAATAGATTGTTCTCCTAAACATGATCTCTGACGACAAGGAAAGATAAACTTGGCGGCCTAGTCCCGCGGTGCCATCGAAGCCTCTTGACTCGCTCACCCTATCCACGATGGAGTGCGACAAAGACCTTGGCGCTTCAACATCGGCGATCGCGGCAGGGACTTGAGGGCGTTGGCGAAGCTGACACTGGATTGCGGAAGGCCACCTTCATCGGCACCTTACGGAGGCTCCGGCGCAGATTTGGCGACTCGTCGGCCGGCTGCTTTGGGATCTCTTCCGAACCGCCGGAGACCCGTCCTGCGCCCTTGAAGAACGAGCTGAGTTTGGCGCTGGGTTGAAGGTGCTCGTCGGTGGAATACCGAGATCCACCATCCCAGCTCCATCGACTCATTATGGATGGCGCGGCGGTGTCCACAAGACCTTCATCGATGCATCATGCTCTCCACGAGGGTATCTTGGGTAGTCGCAGCATTCGCCAACAGCTCCTCGTTGGCCTTGATCTTCTCCAGCAAACCTACTTCCCGCTCCTTGGCGCCGTCCAGCGTCTCCGTCAAGGTAGACATGCTTAAATAACTAGGAGTGGATAATGATTTATTTTGAGTGTGAACATGCCTTAAAATGGTTATGATGTAGAATGATAGTACGATATCCTCCTCTGAACAATTCAAGTGGCTTGACTTGGCACATGTTCATGCATGTAGTTGATTCAAAACCAACATAGCCTCCATGATATTTATGTTCATGGTGTTTATATCCTACTCATGCTCGTGCTCGATGTTAATTATTCTCAATGCATGATTATGACCATTTTCGCTCTCCAGCTGGTCGCTTCTCAATCTATTTGCTAGCATTCACCTGTACTAAGTGGGAATACTGCTTGCGCATCCAAATCCTTAAACCCAAAATTGTTCCAGATGAGTCCACTATATCTACCTATATGCGGTATTACTCTGTCGTTCCAAGTAAATTTGCATGTGCCACCTCTAAACATTCAAATAAGCATCTACTTTGTGTGCCCGTACCGCTCATGGAGTGATAGGGGGTGGTCAGTATCTTCCATGCTAAGCGGGTTATTCTCATGATGAGTGTTTATTCACTTGTCATTATACGAGAGGGCTAGTATTCGGGATGCCCAGTCCTATGATCAATATGGAAAAAATGAAACAAACTCCCCTGGAAAGTTGTTGGTATGGAGGGAACCTTAGGATTCGGCTAGCCATGGCTTGTGTTTGTATGATGGAGGGGAGTAAACTTTACCTTTCCGCTTGGGAACTGCCGCTAATGTGTTTAGCATGGAAGATATTGAGAACTCTTGGTCGTGGCCTTCTTGAGGAAAGGCATACTGTCAAAATTATATTCATCACTGTTTTAAGCTTCGAGCTCTGGCACCTCTTCAAATCCCTGCTTCCCTCTGCGAAGGGCCTATCTATTTACTTTTATGTTATTTTATTTTAGTTGTTGAGTTATCACCTTCTCATTCGAGCTCTAGTTAGAGAGCACTATTGTCATTCTTATGCATTGAGTATAGTTAATATTTGGGTGTGATCTCTCCTACCATGAATTGCAATATTATTCGCCACTTGAACTTCAGAGGTGCTCTGCATTTATGTTTTGTGGTCTCAGAAGGGCTAGCGAGATACCATGTTATCATATTATATGATGATTGTTTTGACAAATTGTTGGCATCTGAGATATGTTATTATTGCTCGCTAGTTGGTTATGTTATTGACATGAGTAAATGTGAAACCTAAATGTTATCATTCATATGGTTATTTCATAATACTTGCTAAAAACTTCAGCACTAGTAAAGCATATATACAACAACAAGAATAAAAATAATTTGTAAAAGTTTTTCTTTATCACTTTCAGTTTGTCAACTGAATTGCTTGAGGACAAGCAATGAGTTAAGCTTGGGGGAGTTCATCGTCCCAAAGCGTATCTACTTTTCCAAACACTTTTGCTCTTGTTTTGGACTCTAATTTGCATGATTTTAATGGAACTAAACCGGATGGCCTGTTTTTTGAGAATTGCCATGGTGTTATTTTGTGCAGAAATAGAAGTTCCCGGATTGGGATGAAACTTTGGAGAACATTTTCAGAATATATAAAAAACCTTGGAGAAGAGAAATATCGGAGGGGCCACCTAGGCGCCACAAGCCAGTGTACGCCACCCCAGTGCTTACTTGGCGGGCTTGTGGGCCTGGCAGCTCCACAAGCCTAACTTCAACTCCATAAGTACCTATTCATCCAAAAAATCAGAGAAGAATCATCATGTTTTATGATATGGAGCCGCCGCCACCTCCTGTTCTTCATCGGAGGTGGGGGGGGGGGGTTGATCTGGAGTCTATTTTGGGCTCCGGAGAGGGGGATTCGACGCCGTCCCCATCGTCAGCCATCCTCCAGCAACAATTCCATGATGCTCACTGATACATCTCCAACGTATCTACTTTTCCAAACACTTTTGCCCTTGTTTTGGACTCCAACTTGCATGATTTGAAAGGAACTAACCGGTTGTATTTGTTATCGTGAGAATTGCTATGATGTTATTTTTGTGCAGAAATAAAAGTTCTCGGAATGACCTGAAACTTCACAGAGAATATTTTGGGAATATATAAAAAATATTGGCGAAAGAAAAAACACCAGGGGCCCACACCCTGTCAACGAGGGTGGGGGGCGCGCCCCCTTCCTCGTGGGCCCCTTGAGGCTTCACCGACCTCAACTCCAACTCCATATATTCACGTTCAGGGAGAAAAAAATCAGAGAGAAGGATTCATCGCGTTTTATGATACGGTGCATACAAGCCCCAATCTCTCGGGAGGCTGATCTGGAGTCCGTTCGAGGCTCGGAGAGGGGAATCCGTCACCGTCGTCATCATCAACCTTCCTCCATCACCAATTTCATGATGCTCACCGCCGTGCGTGAGTAATTCCATCATAGGCTTGCTGGACGGTGATGGGTTGGATGAGATTTATCATGTAATCGAGTTAGTTTTGTTAGGGTTTGATCCCTTATATCCATTACGTTCTGAGATTGATGTTGCTATGACTTTGCTATTCTTAATGCTTGTCACTAGGGCCCGAGTGCCATGATTTCAGATCTGAACCTATTATGTTTTCATGAATATATGTGAGTTCTTGATCCTATTTTGCAAGTCAATGGTCACCTACTATGTGTTATGATCCGGTAACCCCGAAGTGACAATAATCGGGACCGCTCCCAGTGATGACCGTAGTTTGAAGAATTCATGTATTCAATAAGTGTTAATGCTTTGGTTCGGTACTCTATTAAAAGGAGGCCTTAATATCCCTTAGTTTCCAATAGGACCCCGCTGCCACGGGAGGGTTGGACAAAAGATGTCATGCAAGTTCTTTTCCATAAGCACGTATGTCTATATTCGGAATACATGCCTACATTACATTGATGAACTAAAGCTAGTTCTGTGTCACCCTATGTTATAACTGTTGCATGAGGAATCGCATCCGACATAATTATCCATCACTGATCCAACGCCTACAGCTTTTCACATATTGATCTTTGCTTGGTTACTTTTCCGTTGCCACTGTTACAATTACTACAAAACTGCTACTGTTACTTTTGCCACAGTTACCGTTACTTCCATACTACTTTGCTACTAAATACTTTGTTGCAGATATTAAGTTTTCGGTGTGGTTGAATTGACAACTCAAGCTGCTAATACTTGAGAATATTCTTTGGCTCCTTGTGCGAATCAATAAATTTGGGTTGAATACTCTACCCTTGAAAACTGTTGCGATCCCCTATACTTGTGGGTTATCAAGACTATTTTACGGCACCGTTCTTGGGGAGCATAGCTCTATTCTTTGAGTCACTTGGGATTTATATCTGTTGATCACTATGAGGAACTTGAAAGATGAAAGAACAAGATTTTCCCTCAACTACGAGGGAGGTAAGGAACGCCATCTAGCTCGCACTTGATTCACCTTACATTTTGAGTAAACTTGCGACACCTACTCCTGCTATTGATTCAGATAGGTCACATTTTATTGATGATGCCATACGCTTTGCATGATGTTTATGATGAAACTACTTCTATGCTTGATACTCTTGTGCCATTAGGTGAATTTCTTGATGAACAACTTGCTAGGGTTAGAGAGAATGAAATTATTGGGCCGATAATATTGATGAAAGTGACGATGAAGATTCTCCCCTAGATATGAATTGCCTGATGTTCCTGAGGGTTATGTTATGGATGAAGAAACTGCTAGAGATCTTTTTGCTTGCAAAGATAGATATGAACTTAAGGAACTATTAGCTAAACTGAAAGAAAAGTCTTTGAATGCTATAATGAAATATGACCCTGCTTTTGCTACTTCACCTATCTTTATTTCTGATAAGGATTATGATTTCTCTGTCGATCCTGAGATAATTACTTTGGTTGAATCTGATCCTTTTTATGGCTATGAATCTGAAGCTGTTGTGGCACATCTTACTAAATTAAATGATATAGCCACCCTATTCACGCATGAGGAAAAAAATTCGTTACTACTAGATCCTTAAGTTATTCCCGTTCTCATTAAAGGGTGATGCAAAAACATGGTTTAATTCTCTTGATCCTGGATGTGTGCGTAGTCCCCAGGATATGATTTATTACTTCTCTGCTAAATATTTCCCCGCTCATAAGAAACAAGCTGCTTTAAGGAAATATATAATTTTGTGCAAATTGAAGAGAGAGTCTCCCACAAGCTTGGGGAGGCTTCTCCAATATAATGCTTTTCTTGATCATCCTCTTAAGAAAAATGAAATACTTGATATCTTTTATAATGGACTAACCGATGCTTCGAGACCACACGGATAGTTGTGCTGATTGTGTTTTCGAGGAAAGAAGCTGTTGATCAAGCTGAATTGCTATTGAATAATATGTTGAGTAATGATAATAATTGGACACTTCTAAACCAACTCCTAAGCCAACTCTGAGGAAAAGGGTGTTCTATTTCTCGATCCACGAAGATATGCAAGATGCAAAGAAATCTATGAAAGAAAAAGGTATTAAAAGCTGAAGATGTTAAGAATTTGCCACCTATTGAAGAAATACATGGTCTTGATAACCCGACATAGGTAGTAAAGGTAAATTCTCTCTATAGATATGATAAAGGTGAAATCCCATCTACTAAGTTTGCTAGCCAATGCTTGGATGAGTTTGATGATTTTATTGTTAAACAAGAAAACTTCAATGCTTATGTTGGTAGACAATTGAAGCGTAATGCTTATATGATTGAACACTTGAGTGATTATATGTCTAGAGTTAAAGGTGAACTTAAACTTATTAGTAAACATGCTTCCATGGTTACCACTCAAGTAGAACAAGTGCTTAAAGCTAAAAATGATTTGCTCAATGAATTAAGTAATAAGAAAAATGATAATCTTGTTAGAGTTATGACTAGAGGGGTAAAATGGTGAGGAACCTTTGTATCACGAGGGCCACCTAAGAGAGTTGAGCAAGATTCTCAAAAGCTAATGTTGATACATCTGGTCCTTCTAATAAGAAGAAAAAGAAAAATGATAGGACTTTGCATGCTTCTAGTGAACTGTTGTTGACACACGAGAATCCCAATGATATTTCTATTTACGATCTTTGAAACACAATCTAGTGATGAACATGAACCTAGTGATAATGTTAATGATGATGTTCATGTTGATGCTCAACCTAGCAATAACAATGATGTAGAGATTGAACCTGCTGTTGATCTTGATAACCCACAATCAAAGAATCAACGTTATGACAAGAGAGACTTTGTTGCTAGGAAGCACGATAAAGAAAGAGAACCATGGGTTGAAACCCATGCCTTTTCCTCCCAAACCATCCAAGAAGCAGGATGATGAGGATTTTGGCGCTTCTTTGAAATGATTGGACCTATCTTTTTGCGTATGCGTTTGAGTGATATGCTTAAAATGATCCCTAAAATGAATCCTTATGCTAAGTATATGAAAGAAATTGATACAAATAGAAGAAAGATACGGGAAGCTGAAATTTCCACCATGCTTGCTAATTATACTTTTAAGGGTGGAATACCTAAGAAACTAGGAGATCCAGGAGTACCAACTATACCATCCTCCATTAAAAGAAACTATGTTAAAACTGCTTTATGTGATCTTGGAGCGGTGTTAGTGTTATGCCTCTCTCTTTATATATTAGACTTGATTTGAATAAGTTGACACCTCTGAAATATCTTTGCAAATGGTGATAAATCAAGCTGCTATACACATCGGTATTTGTGAAGATGTACTGTTGTGGTTGCAAAGCGTTACTATTTTAACAAACTTTATTATTCTTGATATTCGAGGGTGATAGTTTGTCTATTATCCTTGGTGCCCTTTTGAATCTGCGAGGGGCTGTTATTGATTGCAACAAAGGCAATGTCACTTTTCATGTTAATGGTAATGAGCATACGGTACACTTTCCAAGGAAACAACCTCAAGTCCATAGTATCAATTCTATTGGAAAAACTTCAAAAAAATTTATTGGAGGTTTTGAATTCCCTCTTCCTACTGTCAAGAAGAAATATGATATTCTTATTGTTGGGGATGTGCATATCCCCGTTGAGGTAACCTAGTGTTATTCGAAAATTCTCCAGTTTCATGTTATTCGGAAAGAGTTTGTTAACAAGACTTGATCAACCTTGTTAGTGGATTCCTTTTGATGAGCATGAGATGGATGAAGTTAGAAAGCACAACCCTCTGTACCCTCCTTTTACTTTCATTATTTAGATTAAATAAAGCAAAAATAGTATTTTTGTCTATTTTCTGAATTATCCTTGCAATAAAAAATACCCGAAAATAAAAGTTCTCCAAATGTCCGAAAAGCGAAATATGATTTTTTGTAGAATATTTAAGAATATATGGCTTGAGAACACACGAGTGGGCCACCACACAGCCACGAGGTCGAGCACGCCCCTGCCTTATGGACCCCCGTGGCCTCCTCCACTATTCAGCACCCACACAATTTGTCTTCCTCCAGAAAAATCCTCCCCTAGCTCAAACCCGTGTTCTAACTCATCTTGCTGCGATTTTTGATCTCCTTGCTCAAATCTCCATTGAAGAAAACTGTTTGGGGATTGTTCTTGATATGTGACTCCTCCATTGGCCCGATTAGTTTTTGTTCTAGTGCTTTATTTATTGCAAATTTTTGCTGCTTAGGTGGCCTGTTCTTGAGCTTGCATGTCAAATTTATTTTGTCCCAAGTAGTTTTAATGATGATTCAGCCTCTAGGCACTTGTGGGAGTAGTTGCTATCAATCTTGTTGAGTTTGGTTCACTTTTATTTTGAGTTACTAAAAATTTCAGAAATTTTTACGAGGAAGAAATATGTTTAGGAAAATGTACCAAGGTGGTTCCTCAAGATAGCGGCACCTAGGCTTGCGATCGTGAGCGGACTATGAACTACGAGGAAGCTCAAGTGCGACCTTGTGAATGGTTGTCGAGAGGAGTTTATGGTCGAGCGGGCATCAAGGAAGAATTTGATGCGTATGTGCGTAATCTGATCTTGAGGGCTTCGTGTCGGGTAAGTGCCCATAATACCACTACCTAGCTGATTCCTTTGTGAGAAGGTTTAAATTTACATCCTTGCAACTCCCACTGTTCTATTTGATCTTTATGATAAATCATATACCATGGACCTAGAAGATTTTAATGCTGCTTGTAAACTCCCGTAGTGGGGAAATGTTAGTGAACCTCATAAATCTGAATATAAAGATTTTCTTGCTAGTATCACAGCTGGGGAATCTAGAGAAATCACATAAGCTACCATAGGGAGCATTCATTTTCTGCTCTCTTCGTGGGTAGATGCATTAATGGTAAAGATGAGGCTTGTCACATGTGTGTTCTAGATCTTTGTGTCCTCAAGAGTGCGGTATTAGGTGATAAACAATATAACTTGGGGGCCATTGTTGCACGAAGGTTGCATCTTAATAGTTTAAGTGGAGACTTGTTTGGTGGAATTTATGCAACTCGTGTAGCTAATTATCTTGAGATACCCATATATGAAAATGATATGGAAGTGCCTCCTGCTTACCTATATTATAATGCTATGGTTCGTCATTAGTTTGTTGAGAGGAATGAACAGTTCCTCCAATACCCACTAATCTTTGACAAACGTCGCACTGTCCATGTTACTCTTCCTGCTCCTACTTTCTTTGACTTTCAGGCAAAAGGAGGTATGTTATAACCAGGGAGGGCGAGAGCAGTATGAGAGAGGAGGGCGGAGGCAGCTCACCTCAAGCTATAGCTCGTCGGGCAATAGCCGCTGCATCTCGTCGACCCGATTACAACCGGATATCCGCCCGGGCCAACCGTGGCCATAGACCAACTTAGGCCAAAATCCTAAGCTTAGGGGAGTACGTATTTCTCACCGACATTACATTCATGTTCACACACTCATGCCAGTTGTCGGTGCTCATACTTTTTCATTGTACTATCCATGCTAGCACTACAAAAAAAAGACACATCCGTGACATTTTGGGCGAGCAATTTTTTTACATCATACATATGACACTTCTATAGCGATAATTGTGACAAAACCGGTATCATCATAGATGTGGTGGGCTGCTACTTCTATGACAAAAACCATGACGAGAAAATGGGCTTTTAAGTCACAGGTGGGCGAGCGCAGCTGCATGACATTCTTTGGGCCGTCCATGGCGGAAAAAACCGTGGTAGAAGCGAGGCGAGAAAATTTGGGAGTTGCGGTTACGGTGGGAGGTCGGGGCGGCGATCGCGTTCTCTCGTACTGCGTCTGGCGTGTGTGTGTGAGCATTGGCTCTAAATGAACCGGCGGCGTTGGGCTCTAAGCGAACCCGGCGATTACCTTTGCGAGCTCTGGCGTTCACGAACCCGGCGATCGATCGATGGCTGATGGCGAACCCGATCGGCGATTCGCCGCTCTGCTGCTAGCGAAGCTGGTCGATCTGCCTCTGGGATGAGCGGTGGCGTTGCGGGGGGTTGGATGAACAATGGCTGGCGTTGCCTCTAGATGAACAGGACCCGTGGTGTCTTTGGAGGCTGGATGAGCGATGAGCGGTGGAGGGTGCTGTGGAGGGTGGTTGAACAGGACCCGTGGTGTGGAGGGCTGGATGAGCAGTGAAGCGGTGGAGGGTGGTTGAACACTAGCGGTGGAGTAAGCGGCGGTGGAGGCTGGATGAGCGAGGAGCCCGTGGAGGTGGAGGAGGTCGCGGTGGCAGTGGAGGCTGGAGGAGGTCGGCGGGGAGATGAAACGATATCTCGTGGAGTCCGTTTTGCGATGCCACACCTCCCGATGAAGCAGGACCCCGTTTCGTAGTAGGAGGTCCGTTTAAATCCGTTTGCGATGCGCCACACCCTCCGATCAACGGGACCCCGTTTGACCGTAGGAGGTCCGTTTCCTCCGTTTCTTGATGCGCCACACCCCTCCGATCAACGGGACCCCGTTTCGGCCGTGGGAGGTCCGTTTCCTCCGTTTCTTGATGCGCCACACCTCCCGATCAACGGGACCCTGTTAGAATGTAGGAGGTCCGTTTCCTCCGTTGTGCGATGCGCGGGCCTCGTTCCATCGCTGTTCCGTCCAAGCCCACCCGATGAACACGACCACGCATTCCGTTCCGACCTAGCCGGTTGGCTCCCACGCGTTCCGTTGCCTCCCGATGAACACGACGCATTTCGTTGCCTCCCGATGAACACAACGACGACGCTGTTTCTCCGTTCCGACCCAGCCATGTACACAAGCCCTGGCCGTACGTACACATATGTGGTCGTATTTTCTTTCTTGCACCCTGGCGGCTGTGTATGCGGCGTACATGCTACGTCGCGGCGCCTCTACTACGACTGCGTGTGCGCCTCTACTACGACCGGTATGTGCGTACGTTCGCGACCGAAATAACAACGCTATATGCGCCGACTGGTGGGTCCGGTATCGAGCACTTCCTTGCGTGCGAAGATGTAGCTGGTGGGTCCCGGCGGTCGGCGAATCGTTTATTTTCGGGACGCACTTCCTTGCGTGTGAAGATGTAGTTGGTGGGTCCCGGCAATCGAAGCGAATCGTTTTTTGCCGGACACACTTCCTTGGGTGCGAAGGTGTGGTGGTGGGTCCCAACAGTCGGGGAAAGATTTTTTCACGAAATCGGTGGCCGTCGGTGGGCCCGGCTGTCGAGTGGAGGAATAATTATTTTCCGCATAATAAGGAGGCACTTCCTTCTGCGGCCGTGGATCCGGTATCGGCCTTTCCATGTCTGATCCGTCCGATGGAAATCGTTCCTTGACCACGTTGACCACGCCGCGCCGAAACACCAGGCGGTGGGCGGCGCGAGCCTAGGAAGGGGCGGCGAGGAGCGAGGAAGACATCGCGATGGAAGCCCGCATGAAGAGGAACACGAGGTTGCTGGTTCGGCTGCGGTGTGAGGCTACCGTCGCGCGCGAGGGCTGGCAGCGGTGAGAATAGTAAAGGCGGTGAGGCCTCAGCGGCAACACATCCGACCCACGGGAGGCGGGAGCATGCGACATGACCGGCGCTGCTTTGGGTGGCTGGAGCAAGAAGACCGGAGGTTGAAGAAGCACTCGACCGTTGGATGGACATCGTCTGATCCTTTGGAGCTAAATTGTTTATATTGACTAAGTTGACAAAGCCCTCCGTCCCGTCAACTTAGTAGGCCCTAAGTCAGCCTCCTACCAAGGTGTGTCCCAGCTAGCAGGGGTATTCATTTTTGTGCGTAATAAGGAGGCACTTCCGGTGGGTCGAGTGATAGCAAAGGAACATGTTTTTAAGTGAAATCGGTGGCCTGTCGGGTGGGTCCCAGCGATCGAGGGCAAATGTTTTTTCGCGAAATACTGGTGGCCCGTCCGGTGGGACCCTGCTGTCGGTGGAGGAATAATTATTTTCAGCGTAATAGGAGGCGGTTCCTTGCGGCTGCGGTGGACCCATTGTCGGCCTCTCCACGTCTGATATTCTTCCGATGGAATTGGGTCGTTAACCACATTGACCACGCGCGCCGAGAGCACCACGGTGGTGGACGGCGGCGAGACCTAGGAAGGGGCGGCGGAGCCGGGGAAGGCAGCGACAATGGATGCCCAGCGGAGAGAATCACGAGGTTCACTTGTTGGCTGCGCTGCCATCACCATGGAATAACGAGGGGTGTGGGCGAGTGGAGTGGAGGATGGCCTGGCCAGCGGTGGGAGTAGTATGGGGCGGTGAGGCCTCATGCGACACATCCGACCCACGGGAGGCAAGAAGCGGTGACACGGCCGGCGCTGCTTTGGCGGCTGGAGCAAGAAGACCGGAGGTTGAAGGAGAACTACTGGCCATTGGATGGACATCGTGCGGTCGGTCGAGCTAGAATCGTGCATATTGACTAAGTTGACAAAGCCCTTCGTCCCGTCAACTTAGTAGGCCCCTATCTTGGGTCCCGGCTAGCGGGGAGTATTCTTTTTGGGCATAATAAGGAGGCACTTCCTTGCGTGCGAAGATATAGCTGGTGGGTCCGAGCTGTCGGTGGTGATGCGTTTTTTCGCGAAATCTGAGAGGCCCTTCGGTGGGTCCCGGATGTCGGTGGAGGAATCATTATTTTGCGTAATAAGGAGGCATTTCCTTGCGTGCGGCCGTGGACCCACTGTCAACCTCTCCCGTATAGTCCGCCGGATGCATGTCGGTTGTTGACCACGTTGACCCGCATACGCCCGAGAGCACGCAGGCGGTGGACAACGGCGAGGCCTAGGAAGGAAGGACACGGAGGCGGGGAAGACTCAGGAGTTGTTTCCCAGCGGAGTGGAATCTGTTGTCTGAGGTTCTTGGTTTATCTGCCGTCGCGGAGAATAATATCAGGTGTGGGAATGTGGGTGAGTAGAGGATGGCTAGGCCAGCGATGGGAATCTGATGGGGCGGTGAGGCTGTGCTGGCCTGGCCTGACCGGCTGGGAGGAAGAAGCGAGCAGTCCCTCTGGCGCTTGTTTGGTAATTTGGAGCAGGAAAGAGAGATTGAAGAAGCACGGCGGCCGTTGGATGGACATCCAACGATATAGAAACCATCTGTGAAAAGCCTCAAATCTGTGGAAAATAGTATACAACCCATCTTCCATTATTTCAAATAGTTTACAACCCATTTGCTAATTCTTACGGGTTTTTTTGGAGCCCATATTCTTTTTGTTAGCATTACAGCCCATATTGTGGCCACGGTTAAAAAATTATCTGAAATTTTGCATATGTCGTGCGATCGAACTGTTTTAATCCGAAATTTGAGTCACATTCAGACTGATTTTAAAAATAAATGTATATCCATATAAAATCAATAAATTGTCCATGCATAAAAATCAATGCAATTTAAAATCTCGAAATGAAAAAAGATACTTGAAACTAATTGCGGTTTGATGTGTTTTAAAATGTACATCCCATTTCTCATTACTGATAGGCCATTTTCTCGGCCAGCCGAATGAAGCTCTCCTCATCTTGAAAGATTTGCAGCCCAACAGGCTGATAAAGCGACTTACTTGACAAATCACAAAAAAACTGGGCTAGCCATTTTCAGAAAGAAAAAAAACTACTGGGCTGGTCTGTGGTAAACATAAAAGAAAAGGCTGTCTAGACAGGCCAGAGTGTCCCACACAGCCCAGTTGACACTCGGTGTCTCAAAAACAAATTAGATAAATGCCACTCCAACTATGGCGATTCATAAAAATGCCACTGCAATTTCCAAACTTTGAAAAATGCCACTGTAATTTTGCAAACTTTGAAACGCCACTCGGTTTGCAAACTTTGAAACGCCACTCCGGACTTGAAAAATGCCACTAGAAATGGCATGAAATGGCATTTTCAAAGTTTGAAATTGCGATGGCATTTCTCGGAGGCATTTATCAAATTAACCCAAAACAAAAATATCTGGGCGAGCTGTTGGGTCCCTGGTGTCAGCCGCTCGTTGTGCAATTCTCTCATTTTATTGACTACGTTGACAATGGCATGGGACCCGGATGTGAAATCCACTAGGAGGAGCCATTTTTTATTGGCTTGAAATAAGGAGGCACTTGCTTGCGTCTTGCCATGACCTTAGCAGGTCCTGCTGTCATCCTCTCCACGTACAATCATCTCCTGATTGTATGCGCGTCAACTTATTAGGCCCACAAGTCAGCCTCTAAACCCGTGGAGGACAAATACAACCCATTTTAAAAATAACAACCCATTCCATACGTTCAAGCGGAAAGTTCAACATTGAGCAAAATGCAGGTCGATCCACATATAAATCTTGAACTTCCACATTGACAACCATCATAGCCAAGTTAACTATCTACTCCCACTAATACTCTAGTAGCGTACAAGTACTAACACTCTTAGCTAACTAGGCGATGCGGCCGCCATCGTGGTACACGCTAAGCGCCCGGCACCAGCGTCCTGCACCTCGCCTCGGACTTGCGGAGGTGTGATAGAAGCGCGTTGCTTTCGTGCGTTGGCCCTTTCCATGCGGCGTGGTCCACGAAGCTTGGCTTGGCGGAAACCCACTTGCGAGCTGGTAGTAAAAATCGGCGTCATGACAGCGTGCGTGCCCGACAGCCTCGAGCTATTGCAGGCGCCGACCTCCACGTGGTCGGCCTGTTGCAGGCGCTCTGCTCATGACTCGAGCGTCGGTCGCTGCTGTCCATGTCCATTGGCGGCGCAAATCGGCGTCTGCTGCTCCTCCGGTGATGGCGCTCAACAACTCCTGCTCCTCCACCATGCGGTGGCGCTCAACAACTCCTCGATCTGTGCATTGCCATCTAAAGATAGATAGAATGCCTCCTCCCTCCGTCTGTCTTCGGTGAAAAACCGAACACTAATTCCGCGATGACCGCCTCGGCGTCGCCTACAGACAGGCGGGGCATGGCGGGCGTGGCGAGCAGCGTCGGGCGGTGGGGGCTTATGAGGATATGGCGAGTTGGGTCACGGTGGCACCGGAGAAGGCGGGAAGCAGTACTTATAGGGGAAGGTAGCCTGACGGTCATCGAATTCAATGCATAATGGCTTGGCGCCCGACTTGCCGTGGAAAACTAGGAAACTGAAATTATGGTATGCCATCCGTCCGTGCTGGGTCGCATGCCGCCCGGCATGGCGGTCAAGCGAGTGCACTCGAATCATCTCCCTCGTCAATAATGATTCCACAGTTTAAAAAGCCCACAACAATTAAGCGTATCTTTTTCGCATCGATTAGCTGCCTTAATTACGGCGGCTGCATGCAAGCACTCAGAAATTGCTCGCGGGCGATCTGCGAAGCAACATGCAACGAGTCGCAGCCGAGAACGCATGCAACCCGCCATCGTTGGAATTAATTAAGCAAACTTCGCATGCCGTTAATTATTGCCATGCCTTGGTCTTCTTT
Organism: Aegilops longissima; assembly: GCA_021605205.1. Classification (NCBI taxonomy): domain Eukaryota; kingdom Viridiplantae; phylum Streptophyta; class Magnoliopsida; order Poales; family Poaceae; genus Aegilops; species Aegilops longissima. Next base: position 25,961 of record JAHIAM010000868.1, read on the forward strand.
GCTTTGCTCACGGGACTAATAAAACCGGACGAAGGAGTACCTTGGTTGGTGAGAGGTTTGAATTAAGCCACGCAAACCGGAAAGGAGGTACTAATGCGTGCGTGATCCGCTATTTATTCGTGTAGGATCGAGTAGGTCGTTTCTTGAATTGAGCCACTGCAAAGCGGAAGGAGGTAGTACATGCGTGATCCGCTATTTATCCGTGTAGGATCGATAGTGTAGCTTGTCGGTTTCTTGAGGTAGGCATTTTTATCCGTGTAGGATCAATAGTGTAACTTGTCGGTTTCTTGAGAGGTTGGCATTTTTATTCAAAAACTGCCACCGCATCTTATGCATAAATAAAACTGCCGGGAGGCGCATTTGTAGGCTAGCTAGTGATCGATCGATTATCTTGTAAACCTTGGGCAAACAGAAATAAGTAGCTGTTAAAGCATCTCAATGATTCACGGATCATATACAAATATGTAGCTCAAAAGCAAAGATCAACCACTTTGGATCTTGCGTCATAACTAAAACTAACTAATGCGATTCCCATACATAAGATCAACATGTTAATGCATCTCAATGATTAACAGATCATATATAAATATGTAGCTCAAAAGCAAAGATCTAGAAAAAACAACATTCTTCCTACTAACATGCATGCTTCTCTTGGCCAACATTGATACAGACCGAAAGACAAATTTGTTTGTGAAGTCTACAATTCCTCTTGCAAGCGTAAGTGGTTTCACCAACAATTTGGAACCATGAGAATGAACCACACATGATGGAGGAACATCCTTTGCAATATGATTTGGTCTCTCTCGATCACACCTTGAGACTATTTTGAATACAAACTTTAACTTAGGCAAAATGATACCCATTGTATAATCAAACCAAAGCAATGAAGCACCTAGTGTTGGCGATAAATAATGCAGTACTACTTTTACTGCAGTCCATGAAGTGACTATCAATCTTTGTGTCTATTTTCAAATGGCCTTGCATGCATTGACTATACTATTCTCTTGTGCAGTTCAACCAAAATAGCAGCAGGCGAGACATCTCATGCGCACAAATATCAAGCAGCTAGTAAACATATACCACACCATGTTGAAGTGATGGAAGAGGTGAAATCGATACAACGAAATTGAGCATCCAATCATTGAATCTGTCACTGCACCTCAATGTAGGTCCACCACCTTAATAAATTCACATACAAACCACTAGTTTTACTTTCTAATGACAGTACAAAAAGAGTAGCAAGATAGTAGCAAACCATGTACCTTCGTAATGAACAACTCATAGTGCCACCAACTGGATATAAAGGTTTGTAAAAAAACATGCTTCTAATGTTGAACCAGTTGGACTTTTTGTGCAATTCCACTAAAATCGAGCATCCCTGTTTGCATAGATATTGAAAGTGTGATTACTATAAAAGTGGCACTAGTTGAAGCATAGACTCACAAATATAAGCATTCCAATTTCTTAATGGGAAAAGGTAGAAAGACTATTTCTAACCACCTATTTGAAGGAATAAATAAAGCAACAATGGCTGATGTCAGGAAGACATACATAGTTTTTCTGAAAAACTGAGCCATTCCTGACCTTTCCTCTTCTTTTAAGCAATTTTTGTGCAGTTCTACTAAAATAAAATGCCATCACCGCCATGACAATTCGGTGACAACTTGTACAAAGGAAATGACTTAACATTACATCATGATGTCATGTATGTAGTCGACAGGCATTAGAGACAAACATCTGAGACCTCCTCCGATAACATAATGAACATTAATTTTAACAAAGGTGTGACTAGCTTTACGGGATAATTTGAGTGAACTCTACACCCTCTCTTCCTTAATATAAGGCGTTTTGGCGGTTCAATTTAAAGTACCCAAGCGTCTAGTATTTAGAAAAACAGGTAGTAGTTTTCTTGAGCACATATCAGGAAAGCTTGCCACACTTTATTTATATCCATACGCTAATGCAACACCATTCGAATACCACAAATCTACACTAATCCGTTGGCTAGTGCAGCGATAGAGTAGTTAGTTTATTACGAGTGCAGTACAATGGTTTCTTGAACATATTTCAATAAACTCTAGCCTTTGGAAGGTTTCTATAAAATTAACAATACACAATGTAAAGGTAACAAGTTTAAGCATTGGTATACTAGTGTGCATGAGCATTAAACCAAATACAAAAGTCTGAAGGTAACTAGCATTATTAACTAATGACAGTATAAAAAATTTGCAAACCATGTACCTCCAAGGTAAATATCATTTCGAACTCGGGGAACTTAAAATTGCTATCCCAATCTTGATAATCGATCAAACATAAAAACTTGATCAAGCGAATCAAGAGAACAGCGGAGGAGGAGGTGCCCTCTTGACCTTTCCTCTTGTCTTCATAATTATGCATGCGGTTTAACCAAAATAAAATGACATCAGCGCCTTGGCATTTTGGTGACCTTTGTACAAAAAATTAACTTATCTCATGAAAGTGAGGTATGTAATCTATAAGCATTAACGATTGCAAAAATCTGAAGGTAGTAACAAGTTTCATCGTTGGTATATTGGCTGTGCAACAACATTAGAATGCCTTAGCTGAAAAATCTTTAATACATCCTCCACAATCAACATCTAACCTGAAATAATCGGTGACATTAAATGGCATTGCTTAAATTTATCGGTGGCATTAGACTAAGGCGGCATTAGTTAAATGTGGCATCACTTTAGCGATAGCATTGCTTGACTTATTCTTTGGCGTTATACTAACGACAAAAAAGTGGCAATAAGAGCATGGGAGGCCCATTAGGCGATGGGCGCACCGATGCGATGTACCTCCACGGATCAGAGTGGTGAGGAGGTATGGTTGCCCGAGCAACAAATATCCAGGCAGCATATGTGGATTCGTCCCATTTTGTTCTCTTTAGCCACCTTTTTCCTATGTGAGGACAACAAACCGATCGACCTGGTCATTATCTATTGCGTTGTCATGCCTTTCTACCCTTCTTCAACCAAGAGACACGAGACTCGTTCCTTAGCTACTGATTTCCCCTTTTCAATCTAGATGCGGGTTCGATGCCTACTCTCTTGGACAGTATAGTCTCCTTCCTTTCCTTATTCAACGGACATGGATTAAATGCATGAAGTAGGGTTTCCTTTAATAGTGCAAATTATGGTTTTCGTCTGCGTGGCCAGTGAGCGAGAGGATAGCAAATTGGGAAGATGGTGGAGTGGAAATAGATCCACATGCAACTCGTGGCAGATGGGGCAATAGAACAAGGGTATGGTTGAAAAGAGGTAGCATACACGATGGTCGTTGGAAGTGGCTTCGCTCGTGGTCGTCGTCCTCCGCTTTACCTCTGACAGCGAGCTTGGGGACGGAGGCCATCCAGCGTGGCGCTAGGTGCGAAGGGCGGCCTTGTCGTCGGTCGTGACCTCGCTCGCCCGACAGACAGTCGTCAACGCTGCCGTCCTTTTCTTCCCGGCGGATCTGTGACCACGGTGAGGAGGAGAGAGGGCCGTCTTTTTAGATTACGGAGAGAGGGTGGTAGTGTGAGAAGCAAGTGGGCAGCCCTTGGCAAAGCGCTGAAGCTCCAGCCTATATATCTTTTTATACTAATCTTTGGAGGTGGACTAGTGGTAGAGTAGTTTATATTTTCTCTGCGTCTGATACCGAGTTAGTCGTGCTTCAAAACTGAGCAGCCGCCCTTAAAAAATAAAAGTCGATAACTAATGCGACACCTCGGGCCATGGCGGATCGCATTTTGCGAAATTACACACCATGTTTCGTTGACATGTGGTCCCGTTCCAACATATCAGTGAGACAACGGCGATTAGTAGGAGTATTTCCAAACGGACGTGTAGGCCGGGGCGCCTCTTCATGAACCGTGGCAAACTGGCAACCGTCCACCCACTCTTCGCCTTTCCCTCTCGATTTGGAACTGTTGTCGCACGCTCTTCCTCTCCCTCCTCCATTTTCCTTCAGCCCTTCACCCTTTCTTCTGCCATTGTTCGATCGTCTTCTCCATGGAGGAACAGGCGGAAGCGACCCGTTATTCTTGCCCGATCTGAAAGATGGCGTGGTGGAGGAACTCATTGATCGGTGTGACATCATCACCTCGGCTAGCATGGCAGGTTCGTTCAAGCCCATTCTTGACTCAACTAATAACATCATTACAAGGAACCCAAGAGTCAAGCGGTTTGATATCCCTATCTTCTTCGCCGTGACCACGATGGTAGGCGCCGTCACGGCGGAGGCCTCGCCAATGCAAGTTGATGCCGCTTGATAATGATCGTATGATGTTAAGATGCCATCGGCTTGAGGGCAAGGCTTGGGCGGCGCAAATGGAGATTGGGTTGTTTACATTGGGTCCAAGCTGCGAGTGGGAACTTGTGAATGTGTACACTCGTGACGGGTTCCACTTCAAAAATCTTAGCGAGACTGCCCGGAGGTTGAGCACACGGTATTATGCATGCGTTCAAATACAATCATGGTGACTGTCTTCTACGGAAGATAGCAATTTGTCGAGTTCCCAACCGTTCTTGGAATTACAACAACTATGAAGTTGTTGCTATCTTTGACAAGCTTGGTTCCGTCCTTGGTGGTTTGACTCGATGGGTGTTGCTCAAAAATTAGTTTCTGTACACGGATGAGTATTGTGATGCAATTCAATACGAGGGCCTTGTGTTTGCTGCCACCACTCGTAGCCTTTGTTTTTACATGGCATCCTCATAGTTTGATGCGTTTGTCTTCCACCGTAATTATAATTGTTTCATCCACATGCATGCGGGCTAGCAAGTTTCCCTTTACTAATTAACCTTCTTCTTGTGTTTCCAAGGTCCTGTGAACATTCCACCACCTATACTTGAAAATTTTTATAACCAAGGGGGAGATGACGATGGTGATGATCACGAGCATGAGGACGAGCAGCGCCCATATACTCTTTGGTGCCTAGCAACTAATTACGATGGATCATCTCTTCTTGTGTGTATATAGCTCACTGATGATGTTACTGCTAAGGAAGCAGGTGTAGTCTCCCATGATCGCACTCTCCGGACCTATTCCAACACCCGTTGCATGGTATTCGGGATGGATACTAGTGTGCTAGAGCTAACTCCTTCTCCACTGTACAAAATTGATAGTCTTGGAAAACTTCGCTCTTCCTTGGACAAAACTATCAATGATGGTGAAAGGCAATCAAGCTGCTGTTGACACAACGTTAGTACCATTTATGAGAAACAAGCGTGTCTATACCTCGGACATTTGGGTGGTTCCCTACCCTTGTCTTGATATAAAGGCCGCTTCAGACTGGATGATCGATCTTGCGTTGGTCTCTAGATCAACAATGGATGGCCCGTCGAGAGAATCACTTGTGGTTCAAAGCAAGCGTTTCAACGCCGAGGAATGGTTGAGTTGAAGTTCATTTCATTGCTTGTTATTTGTTGTGTGGTGAAAACTTTAGTATTTATAATGTATCCTCGTTGTCGATGTGGGTTGATGACCTGTTGTATGTAATAAAATGATATGCTGTGATAAACTTACTAAATTTATGAATGGCTTTGAGTCGCTTCTCTGAGTGAGTCTTGCGACGAGGCAAAAATATTTTCAAATACATAATTATGCGTGCATTGCAATAGGTTATAGGATGAGGCCAATCAATGATAGTAGTACACTATTTGTACTAGCTTCACATGCTTGGCGTGTCGGCGGGTGTTTTCTTTGTAGCCATATGTTAATGTGTTCCTTTATGCGTAACCAGCACCTCGAATCCTCGATACTATATAGTAGGAGTAAGTAGTAGGAGTAGTAGGGTGGCATGGGCGAACAAGCATTCACGTCTAGGAGTGCGGCTGCGCAACCAGCACGACTTCCATCTGACACCATATTATTTCTTGGAGTCCGTGCTAGAGCAATCTCTTCAACCTCGTCGTTTCTCTAACTTCAGCCATCGTGCGGCAGGCGAGGTGGAGGTTTGCCGATAGTCGGTTTGTAACTGCGGTCCCACTTGTAAGGCCAACTCCAGCATACGACCCCAAGCGGACCTCCGTTTTGCACGAACTCAACGATAATTTTGACTAGAAAAGAAAGACCAAAGAAAACAAGAAGCACAAGAATACATTTTACTACTCCTGTAAGTTGGATTAGTGCCTTCTCGATGCATTCATTGTTGGTCTGCGGAGGCTCCATCTTGCGTGCTTCTTTCTTCTTCGAGTGTAAAGAAGTAGACGTTGCTTCCTCACATCTAGTCTAATGTCTAGCCTCTATTCTAGTAGGAGTATCAACAAGTGCACTAATCTCATCTCTAGCCTCTGTGCTAGCTAAAAGTGACATAACATCTACTAAATTGCGCTCTATCAATATATGGATGTACTCTTCTTCGCAATACAAAAAATTGCATCCATTCTACTCCCTCCGTTGCACAATACATGCCTTCTATTTGTCAAAATATATATGTATCTAGACATGTTTTAGTATATCGGTACATCCATTTTTGGATAAATGGAAGTCAAGCATTTTGGAACGGAGGGAGTACACAATAATTTTTTTAAGTTAGCACAACTAGTCTAATCCGAGAGCACAATCGAAGATTTGGTCGGGTTCTTCCTCCTTTTGCCGACACGTGGGACATCCAACATCCAGGTCGTGTCATGAAAGAAAATAGAGTGGTAGTTGAAGCCACGAGATGTGCATCTTGGGTTAAACTGTAAATAGAATCTTACTACTCTTGAGTAACTCCAAAAGCGGCCACCGAAGATCTTTATTTGATTTGTTTTTCATCATCGGCGCGTCGAGGTGAAAGATGTGCGAGTTGATGGGTCCTCTTGCGTTTTCAGCGACATGTGGGGCGCATGTGAGCAAGCAGAGGGCGGGCTCAGGCGTCCGCTGGCTGGCTGAAAGAGATAGAGGAGGGCTGAGCACGGACTGCAGGAAATTTGTTCTATGTACCTCGATATAGGCTCGATATAGTGGGGTGGCATGGGCCATAACTAGCATTCACGTCTAGCAGTACAGCACACGCCACCCACACGAGTCCCATCCGACACCAATATTCTTGGAGTCCTTGCTACAACCATCTATTCTCCCTCCTATTTTCTCAGCCATTGCGCGGTGGGCGGGGTGGGGGTTTGCCGATAGTCGGTTTGCTCAACTACGGTCCCACTTGTAAGTGAAAATGCAACACCGCACGCATTCTCGCAAAGCGGCGTGCGGACAAACCGTGTGGGGAGTGCGATCTGAGCGGCAGGCTTTTCCTTTTGAACTTCGTAACTTGTAAAATTTGGTTCTGCTCCATGGCGCGACCGATAGATGAAAATAACGATTTTGCCTAGAGTAATGAGAATTTTGGTTACGGCGCCGTTCATGCATAGATGCGTCTGAAAATTATGAAGTTGATGCGAAAGGTAAGATAATTACTGTAGTATCATATACTACTACATGGATTTGTGAAAAGATAAAAATACATACGGATCCATCGACGACATCCTCACGCCCTAGTGCGTCGGGTCACCAACCGATGTGTGAGGAGCAGCGGCGTTGGCGGCGAGCTCAACGTGCTTCTGAACAGTGTCGTCCAAGGTTGCCCTGCGGTCCAAGAAGGCCAGCGTCCTATCGTCCTCCTCTTGCATGTAGTAGTTCTTGTGGATGATTTGCGCATAGGCGTGGGTGATTATGTCGATGGTGTCTTCTTTGTGCGGGCGCTCTTGTGGCGGCGCGACCTCGAGTGGACATTCTCCGGTATGACGGCGAGCGTCGCGAGGCCACCGATCGTCGAAGGTTGTCACCATAGTGGCCGTTGAGGTGGCGGGCATCGCAGAGCCTGGGCACGTCGGCTGGAGGCTTACGTCAAAGTCGTCGTGCACTTCTTGACGACGGTGAACTTGTCGAGGAAACCGATGAGGACCTCATCGAACAAGGAGACGAAGCTGTTGTCCAAGCGGCCCCTCGCTCTGGCGGCCTCAAGCAATACTACAGAGCGTTCCTCGGTGCGGGCCGCGGGCGGCGTCATGGACCATCGGCACAGCCGGTGATGCTCGCTCATCGCCTCCATGGGTCTAGCAGCTTCTAGTCAAGCTGATCTTGCGATTCGGTGATCACTCTTGCCCTTGGTTAGCGTGCGTGGGTGCGTGGGATTTCATACTACTCCTCGGCCCTCTCTGCACCTGCCTTTGGATGTATGATAGGTGGGCCAGCCACCCCACAGGCCCGTGTCATTCACCCAAAGCAGTTGCCGTAAATCAATAAGCTCGTCCCCTCCATGCGGTGCGGTATAGTCATCTCACGGACCTCTAGTTGGGGCCAAGCGAGAGAAGTTTCATGTTCTTGGTTTATTGGTCCCCTTTGCATTTTTGCCAAGTTTTGACCTTTGATCTAACTAATAAAATGTTAATGCATGTAAACAAAAATGTTGTGTAAGTCACTTTCGAAAACCAAATAATCCCAAAACAATTAGGCACGGTGCATTAACTCCCTCCTTGTTTCTTATTTACGTGACATATCAAGCAATGAGAGATGTGGGCCGTGCATGCTTTCAATGACTTGAGACTACCAAACATGACATGCAGTGTTTAGTTCATTGCATGTAATCCTATTAGTACTCTAGTTAGCAAAAACATTAAGTTCTCTCGCCGATAGGAATAAAACACCATGTATTTATTTCTGAGAGGGAGTAGTACTAGATATTGCTAGTCAAATACTAAAATCAGATGGGCGTGGTAGTACTCCTAAATCCAGGCGGTGGTGCTACTAGTACTAGTAGTAGTACTACCAATGTAGTAGTAGGAGTACTAACCTTTATACTACCGTTAGTTAAATTATTACGTGCTGCTCCTCACGGTGAAGTGACAAGACCCCTTGCGGAGATGACACACAGTATAGGCGTCGTGTTGGCATACCATAGTCAGCCTCACGATCTGCAGTCACTATCATAATGGCTGTAGAGCTAGCTTGCTTACAACTATACTGTTAGACATAATTTCCCGTGCGTAGATGCCGTGCATTACCTGGAACACCAAGATTGGGGTGGGCGGCTCCATCGGCGCCAAAACTTTCCACGGCCTTGGAACAAGTGCTGATTGTGAGAGACAAGGAGTTGTTTGTAAATAGGGAAAAAGTCGGCCATCTTTTTGCAAAATGGAGAAGCTTGGTTTGTATCGTCGGATCTAGATCCGAAGGCTATTGGTGAAAGATGGGAGCACAACATCATCACCAACTCGGGACTGTTTGATTCGCGAGGATTTTGAAAGCGAGGAATAGGACATGGCAATATTACAAGTTTCAAACTGATATTACAAATGTTAGGAGTAATGCTGCACCTACGAAGAGGAATTACTAGGAAGTTTACGTAAGAACTTTTGTTACTTTAGGTGGATGCAGCATTATCAAACAAACAAAATCCCTTATACGACAAGGCACTAATGGTAAAATAAGTTTTGAGTCTCTGGCCACTTGATGTTTCAAAAACAAATTCAACCTGCGGAGACTTTATCATTTAGGCAGGCGCTTGCGGTGATCATACGCCATTCATTGTTCTTGAGAGAAGGCATAAACCTCATTACCTTGAGCACACTTGCCTCTAGAACAAAGAACCTGGCCAATTTAATCTTAGATGTGCTGCCTCGGTAGTCGATCAAACCAATTTCTATAAGATGGAGATCAAGGCATTAGATGAGATTGTTATAGTGCAGCACATTTTCACTTTCGGGTCTTTTTTTATCTGCAAAAGAAGAGAACATATTAGAGCAGCTGGCTCCATAAGATTGCCGTGTCATCAAGAGGTACCAATATCATTCGCTCATACGATAGGGTTGGCTGGCTAGTGATATTTTTGCACCCTCTCTCTCTCTCTCTCTCTCTCTCTCTCTTTATGTTTCCTCTCATTTAACTAGGAGCACGTGAAGAGCTTGGGAATTTGTTGCCTTCCACTATAACAATTTAGGCTTAGACGCTTGCGGTGATCAATACGCCATTCATTGTTGCGCGAGAAGGCATAAACCTCATTACCTTGAGCACACTTGCCTCTAGAACAAAGAACACAGCCAATTTAATCTTAGATGTGCTGCCTCGGTAGTCGTTCAAATCAATTTACGTAAGATGGAGATCAAGGCATTCGATGAGATTGTTATAGTGCAGTACATTTTCACTTTCGGGTCTTTTTTATCTGCAAAGAAGAGAACATATTAAAGCAGCTGGCTGCATAAGATTACCGTGTCATCAAGAGGTACCAATATCATTCGCTCATATGATAGGGTTGGCTGGCTAGTGATATTTTTTCACTCACTCTCTCTCTCTCTCTCTCTCTCTCTCTCTCTCTCTCTCTCTCTCTCTCTCTTTCTGTTTCCTCTCATTTAACTAGGAGCACGTGAAGAGCTTGGGCATTTGTTGCCTTCTACTATGTGGCGATGCCATATTTACAAAAGTATGCCACATAATACATCGATGTCAAATCAAAAGATTTTGGCACCGCTCTCGCGATGTGAGAGAGTTGGCACCATTTGTGCACACAGACCCACATGTATAAACAAATCAATCAAACCAACTACACCAGCCTCTCACTCTCCCAAACAAGTGTTTTTTATTGCCTCAGTCCTCTCTCTCTCCCACGCAGTGTTTTTCATTCGTGAGTTAATTTGGCACGGAGCAAAGTAGGTGATCAGATTAGGGCACCGGTGAGCAATGGAGGGCATTGATGCCAAATGCATCACAAGTGAATTTGGCACATGTTTTGGCCTACATAGCCCACTTTTGTACTCCTCCGTCCCAAAATTCTTGTCTTAAATTTGTCTAAATACGGATGTATCTAGTTACATTTTAGTGTTAGATACATCCGTATCTAAACAAATGTAAGACAAGATTTTTAGAGACGGAGAAACTCTACCGTATTTAGTATAAAATTTTGACCATAGATTTACCTAAGAAAATGCCAATGCATGTCACTAAAATTACACCATTTGAAATTATGTTCAAATCTGAATCCAACGATATAGTACTTAGTGACATGCATTAACATTTTGTCGATTAAATCTATGGTCAAATTGATACTACAAAATTGGAAGAGTAAACCGGGGACGGAGGTAGTACTTGCTCTTAGGGTAACCATAGAGTTCTTGGAGTAGTCTAAGTTACTTTCCACTATGACTAGCCTAGGCTACTATAGTAGTACAACATAAAAAGCGATGCGGTGATCACGTGAGAAAAAATACTAAAAACATTTCTTTCGATGCGATTGCATAGATGCAGTTTTGAACACTGCACTTGTCATCGTAATTTGGGAAAATTATGAAAAAATTGAGCTACGTTGTGATTACCGTTTAGTTATAGGAAAGAAGTTTCACCTCGATGAGTAGCTTCTCCGTGCGGAAAGCATGTAGGGAATCAACAACTTGATCAGTTGGGGCCGATAGATTTTAGTGCTAAGATCTTCCTTTGCGCATGGTGGGTCAAGCTTGTGGGAATCATTTTACGGAAGGCGGTCGTAAATACATCAAGAAGAAATTAAAATGTGAATTTCAAGAAGGCGGAGAAGAAGATGAGTGCTGTACACGAGCGATTATAGATCAATAAAGAGTTAGGAGAATTTGGCGAACAGTACACCTGCGCTGTCAATTTTGGTAGCGTCAATGACCCTGATTTTGTTGGACCTTCTAGATCCGATACAAGCAATCTCTCAAGGAAAAGCGCATTCTCAATGACCATAACGTGGAACAGCTGGGTGATCTCTTCCCAATTGATGCCTTGTTGCGGGGCCAGCAAGACACATAAAACCATCGGAGATTCGTCGGCGATGTGGAGGCTAATGAACCCGTTGATATGCTCAAGATGAAGGTACTCAAGCGCGATACAGCTGTGGAGCAGGTGCTCCATATCCTTCTTGAAATGACAACGTCGAAGAGGTCGAGCTGCTTGAGTTGAGGAGAAGAAAGGCGGTAGCGGCATTAATCTGGGGAAGATAGCGAGGAGGCTGAAGCTGGCTGCTTGTAGCGTTGGCGTGGCGGGGCGCGGACTGCGGTGAGGCGACATCGTCCAGCTTCAAAGCTGAGCTCCTCGAGCTGATCTAGGCGGGGATAAGAACCACTCGTTGAACTTGGGTTGGACCTTGCGGTTGAGTCTTGAGCATGCGGATGTCAAGGCTTGGCTGGCCGAGTGCGATGAAAGGATCTTGGAGCTGCGGCCATGCGTTTGCAATCCCGTCGCGAGCAGGTATCGAAGGTGAGGTTGAGGGGCCTTGGCGCGGATGGGCACCACCGCCGGAGAAGCGAGGCGGTCCGCCGGCAGATTTGGTGGGAGGAGGCCGATGATGGCGAGCAACATGTTGTCGGGAGGCTCTTGATGAAGTCTAGGCTCGCGGATCACGGTTTAGCTCGAGCCGCCTCCGCTTGTTGGCTGCCTCGCCGTCCATCTCAACCGTGGCGATCTTGGTGTACCGTGTCTTGTGTGTGTTGTGTGTGCTGGGTGTCTTGAGTCGTCCTTACATGCATGCCGCCTTGTGTGGTGGTGGTGTCTTGTGAGTCGTCCGCCGTTCAAGAAGTTTGTCCTCAATCGCCCTCAATTTACTAGCGTGCGAGGTGCTACCCAAGTGGTTTCAACTTTGTTTACTTCACTGCGTGTCGAGATGGGCCTCTAGTTTACTTATTTTCACCTTTGCCACATGGGCGGCCTGCGAAATCTGAACACGGTGACAAGGCAGCATGTGGATTGGTTGACGGTCAACTAAACAATATCTGAGACTATCTGTTGACACGGTGGCGTATAATCCGTCGGTATAGAGTTCGAGTGAGAGGGAGGCTGTGAGAGATAGCGAGAGAGAGAGAGAAAGAGCTACTCCCTCCGTTCGATAATGTAGTTCAACATTTTTTAAGTCAAACTTTTGAAACTTTGACCAAGTTTATAAAGAAATTACTTATATCTACAATACCAAAGATAAATGATAGTATGAAGTAAGTACATGTTGTGATGAATCTAATGATCGTTCAGATGTAAATGTTTTTCTCCACATATACTGGTCAAACTTTTACGAGGTTTGACTTTTCAAAACATCCATATGCTTATGGGCGTGTGAGTCCCTAACTAGAGAGAGAGAGAGAGAGAGAGAGAGAGTGTGCGTGTGTGAAAGAGACATGGACAACACACGATAAAAGTAGAGAAAAAGCGTCGTGTCTTATGCATACATATCACACATGCATCTTCGTCAGCGGAGGCAAGGTGAGGAGATAGTGTGTGGTTGTTTGGAACCGAGAGAGCAAGACCCTATGCGTGGCCAAGAGGGTCGACAAACAAGGAGAGAGGTCGAGAGAGGCGTCACGGAGAAAATGCAGACATGGGGAGGAGAGAGTGTATGTTTGTCATAGAGATCCCGGAGATCGTGATGGGATTACATGGGTGGGAGATCGAGTGACAAGGTGTGCATACGATAGAAGATGCCACGAGATATATCGAGATAGACATATGGATGGAAGGAAACAATCGTGTGTTCACGATGGCTAGTAAGAGATAATCATACTTAGGAGGAGTGCTTGCGCCTATGGCCTGTTTGGATACTCTAACTCGAGTTAGAGGTTAGAGTTAGATTCTAACCTGAACTAACTCTAAGTAAAGAGGTGTTTGGATGGCAGGGTTAGATGCAGCACGGATCTGGCGAGGACCTTCACAGGCGGTGCGAGAGGAGGGAGGAGAGGGCGAGAAGCTTGAGGAAGTGGGGAGGGATCTGTTGCGGGGAGGCGAGAGAAAAAGTGTTTATTAGTGGTCGAGAAGAACTAACCAAAATAAGCACCTCTTGGATGGGTAAGATGCATCTAACCCAAACTAACCCTCTGTTTGGATCTTTTGGGTTAGTTGACTCCAAACTAACCAAACTAACTCTAACCCATGGATCCAAGCAGGCCTATGATGGAGTGGGGATTATGGTACTTAGGGGTGCGTGTCACATGGAGAGAGAACAAGGCGGAGAGTGTTGGATGGGTCTATATGTATAGCCTTGGCGAACATGTGCATGTGTGAACAGGGAGATATAAGGCAAGTTTGGCTTGCGTCTGAGCATCTTTGCACGGCCTAGGGTTGTGGCTGGATTTCATGCATGCTTGTTTGGTTGCTACCTGTGAAAAAGAAAGCCCGCTGGCACTGGGTTCCTTGCACTTTAATTATCTGGCTGAACTCCGGACACTTCAAGTGCTTTGGCGAGCGACCAATTTGAGCGCTGGCCGTGCACAGTAGATGCGACCACGAAGCTAACAACAACATGGATGGATATTAGCATTACATAATTGATGCATGGATTGATTGATGGGATGTTGATGCTTTGCTGGCGAGCATGAACCAAGCAGCTTGACACCACACAAGCTGGCGAGGCGAAATATTTACATTTCACGTCCACACAGGCGATGTCGGCCATCAAGGCATGAGGTCAGTCACGAACCAAACTAACCAATAAAGTTTGAGAGAGATTGAGGAGCCCGATAAGGCTGAGTGGTGCATCGAGATAGCTGAGAGGGAAAGAGATATTCCATCCGCTCGATAATGCGATGCATGTAAATTTTTAGAAGTCAAACTTTGGAAACTTTGATCAGGTTTACATAAATGTTATTTATATCTACAATACCAAAGATACATCATACAAAACTACATCTCATGGTGAATCTAATGGTATATGTTTGCCGTACTAGATGTAATTCTTTTCTCTCCGTACATGGTCAAACTTTGTGATGTTTGACTTTTCAATAAATCTATATGCTATGGACCGAGGAGAGTGCCTCGGTCGAGACAGATCAAGTGCGTGTGAAGGAGAATGAGTAAGTGTGCAAAAAGAGTATGTGTGTGAAAGAAAGTGACAACAAGCGATAAATTAGAGAGTGTGTGTTTTTCATTTCTTATGCGAACATATCACGCATGCATCTCCGAGATGGAAGCGGCGAGGAGATACGAAGATAGCTAGTGTGTGATTGTTTGCAGCGGAGAGACACCCCTAGCACATGTCCAATAGAGGTCGGCCAACAAGGAAAAAAGGTCGAGAGGACACATGGATGGCATGGGCGCATGGGGAGGAGAGAGGTGTGTTTGTGATAGAGATCCCTCGAGATCGTGAGGGACTATATGGGTGGGAGATCGAGGGAGTGCGTCTTGCGATAGAAAGATGCCCGAGAGAAATCGAGATAGACCATGCACATGTTTGTGATGGAGACTAAGATTAGCTAGTCATATACATATAGGGGGACGCGTGTGCCTACAATTGAGTGAGAGACCATCATACTTGGCTAGCTGGGCATGAGATTGTGTGTGTGCGTGTGAGATGGAGAGAGAGCGAGGGAGAGAGATAGAGTTTTAGATGGGCCTATCAGTGCAGTGAGATATGCATGTGTATGTGTGACCCAGGTGGATGGAGAGTTTGAGAGAGGGGGAAGAGCTCGAGGCGACATAGTGGTGCGTGAGAGAGTTCTGGGCAAGAGCCAAGGAATTTGTGTGCGTCTGATGAGTGCACCCAAGATATCTAGCTTGGACTAGCTAGAGTATCATACATAGTGTGTGAGAGAGACCTAGATGGTGTATATATGCATGCGAACTAGAAAGACCCCCCAACACACACAGAGAGAGAGAGAGAGAGAGAGAGGAGAGAGGAGGAGAGGGACCAACAAGGTTTTTGTGTGGGATCGTGCGGCAGAATTGAAGATTGTCGGAGAGAGAGAGAGACATGAGTGCGGGAGAGAGGGAGGTCGCGTTTTATGCATCAAGACTGATATAAACCATGTTTCAATATAAACTTGCATTCAAATATTTAAATTGGAGAACATGTTATGCGCAATCCACACATGAATGGATATATCGTATATCAAACAAGTTCATTAATTTGACTTTCAACATGTTCATGGAGTACTATAATCTTGTACAACATGCTACTCGATTGAGGTGTTCAATTTTGGATTTAGTTCACTATTTTGACCTCTTGAGCGAGCTATTTCATTGAATCGAGATATTTCATTTTGGGTTTGATTAGCGTTTTTGAGTGGGTCAACTATTTGTCATATAGTAAATCGCTAGCAATGAGCATGTAAAACACATTACTCCGAGCATCATCTCTCCATCTAAAAAAGTGGCAAGCTAATATTTCAAAATTTGATTGAATCGACTTGGTAAGGTAGAGCGTGGATGCTCGTTCTCCCAAAATTTGAGCGAACCATTAAACATCCTCTGCTTTCGGTGGAATTAGCGTGAGCAAATAAATGGGAGGCGAAATTACCGTCCTATGTGGGACACACATCAATTGGCCCGTTGTACATGAGGTAGGTTAGTAACTTCATCCAAGCGCCTTCTCCTCGGCGAAATGACATGTGCGAATAATTCATAAACCATGGTCGGCAAAACACGCTCTCCTCACCGAAATAGCTCCGCCCACTATTTCAAAACACGCTCTCCTGCTTGAAATCGTTCGCGCCCACTATAGTTCAAAACATGCCCTCCTGCTTGAAATCGCTCCGCCCACTATTTGGGAGAAGCAAAGTTACTCTACTATCCCGACCCTCGATTACACAGACCCAAGCCGAGAAGCCTATAGGCAAGGTAGAACTGTAACTCCCCTCACATTTGAGACAAATCGTCCATAAGACATGGTTCCCTCCTCCCAATTCCCCCCCGTCCCCCCCCGCCCCATTCATACCTCATGGCGCCAAATCACCTTCTCCCGGAAGCTCCCTTCTCCCGAGCCACGAAACCTCAGCCCCACCTCCATGGCGCCCCCCCGCACCAATTTCACAGCCGCCCTCCTCCCTAATGCGGAGGCGCTGTCCATTTGCCGTCGTGCCTTGGGCCATGTGCCTCTTACTCCGTCTTCTTGGTGCTGCCTCGGCGACGGCAGCGTGAACCGTGCGGAGCGATTCACCCCGCCGTTGTTCACGGCGCGGGCAACTCCAACCGGATCCGTCCGAGTCTGGCGCTGCTTCAGCGTAGCCGTCGACCGTCGCGACATCGCTCTTTCCCTGCCGCTGGTCGCCACGCAAGCCGTGCCGGCCTCACCGACTTCGGCGGTGGACCTGCCTACTTCACCATGCCGCCGGATAGGTCGCACCCTCATCTCAAATCACTTTATTTAGGCGTCGGTTCTCTAAATTTTATTACAGGCCAATCGATTCCCAATGGGAAGCAACACCCCTCGGCGGCGGAGCTCCTAGGCTGCCGGTTGGCTGGTGTCTAACGTAAGGGGTGCGGGGCATAAGTTCGCTTGTGAGCAGCCTTAGATGGCTATCTTTTAGAGTTGCGTGGGTTGAAGGTACTACCGCCGCGGATCTGGATGATGAAGTCTTTGTGGATTGGCCGGCGGCGCAACCAGCGGTCGCGGTGGGGGCGGGGCGGGGTTTTGGCGGGGCCCACGGACGGCGTGGGAAGGATGCTCTGCCGTTGGTCGCTGGCTCTTGAGGAAGATTCGAATAGTGTCGGCCGGGAGGCACAAGGCGGCCATCAAGCCATCCGGCGTAGATCGGACAATACCAAAATAAAATAAAATCGTGTGACCCCAATTTAGTCTTGATCAGCAGACGTGTGACCACTCCGTACCTTTTGTTGATCTCTTAGTGTATTTCTTGGATCAAAGAGATATGTCGTTCTTAACATTATCGTTATCTGCATCTTGAGACACACCGTCTTACGGCTCACGCAGCTGCTCCAACAAGGGAAGCATACACGGAAGGAGCTATAGTCCCCACTCAGCAGTTCCTGCATCGAATCGCGTGCACGACATGGACAACCACAACAAGCTGCAGGGCCATCGACAAGTCAGCACATGATGCTCACTCCTATGGATGGCAGCCAGATAGGTTGTACCCTCATCTTACTTGTGTGCAACATTTATGGCTTTGTTATTCATCTAAACATGGAAAATAGACCATCACATTTCACTATATATTCATGTCGATCTCTTACGGGTCTTGTTCAGGAGTTCACGTTGTTCCATAGTTCAGCTAAGATACTTGTTCTTTAGGTAACGATGTTCCATAGTTATCATCCATCAGCCAATGCTATCCACAGGCTGGTGATTATAGTATTATACCACTTCTAGTATTACCTATGTTGTTCTTTAATACTTTTGTGTGCCATCTAGTTAATCTCGAGTACAAAGCGATACATATTATGTAGCTTTCATTTGTGTTCTCCCTTTAGTTTATGAGACACTGTTGCTGCTAGTTAACCCCAGTCCTACTATTTATGTCGTCTCCTTGAGGCACTCATTACATAAATCTAACTACTAGTTGTCTTCCATGCATATCGGATATAATTGCACACTTGATATATCCACAAGAACCTCACGGAGCAATGTAAAGGCCAATAAACTTGATGTCAATGATACCCAATATGATGGAACATGTAAAGGCAGTTCTTGAAGACTTGCGAGAAAGATGATGAATCCTCTTCACCCCACAAGGTCCTTGCTCTAACTTGGCCTGTGATATGGGTACAACATGCATATAATGTCACTGGGTGTATCTACTCATTGCAATGCCATGTGCTTAGCATGCTGATCATGCATGTAAATATGTCATGCCTTCCTGTTTTTGGTACCTATTCCATTCATGATAACATGTTTTCAAATTCAAATCTTGTCATTCTACTCTATCGCAATGCCATCTGCTTAATTTGGACATCATGCTTCGAATATCTTATGCATTGTTATTCATCGGTATGTACTTCATCATACGCCATACCATGTTTTTTACATTGAAGTGTTGTTCTAGTGCTCTGTTGCAATGCCATCTTATTTTCCCAATCATACACGTGTATGTTGCCTTAGTTATTTCATGCGTATTCCGCTAGCATATAGTTTTACATTCAACTAGTGTTTTTTTCTGTGTTGTCTGTCGTATCCTAGCTCTTACACCATACTCCCTCCGTCCGGATTACATGTTGCGAAATGGATAAAAAGGATGTATCTAGAACTGAAATACGCCTAGACCCATCCATTTTTTCGGATGGAGGAATACATGTCAATATGTCATGCCTTTCTATTCTTGATACCTATTCCATCTCTCTGTTGTGCATGTTTTATAATTAAAGCACCATTCTTCTATACAAGGCATGCAAGGGAAGGCGACTATGTTAGAATCTGAAGGGTTACAAACAAGGCCTTTGCAAAAGATCCAAGCATGAGGAGATAATAAACCAACTCCATTTTTATATATCTTGCTCCGGCCGCGAGAAACCCAACTCCTCACGATAATAAGCAGATTCCGGTGGCCAAAGAACTAGTCCGCTCGATCCAGCAAAAATATGTCAACTCAATTCTAAAAAGCGTGTGTGTATCCTTGCATCATGAAATTTTATAGCATGCTGATCATATTTTCTACATGTTTCTTACCCATCTCTCTTTTAGAAAATAAGCAACGAGATAGAAGAATTTCTGCAATGGTATCATTTATGAGGAAAGATTCTTGCAGAATTCTCTGTGCTCAATGTAGATGTAAGTACCTGTTGTATATCACTATATTTTTACATCGCATGTATTTTGTTAATGGCGTGAATCCAACCTTTATCGATCTAAATTTAGTTGTAGCAAAATGTATGATTAAAGGCCACAATGTTGATTTTGTAAGGAAAACTGCACAGTAGTTTTGCATCTGAGCTACATGAGTGTACTATCTCATATCGGTGGGTTTGAATACTTTGGTTCTGCGGTGGGTTTTCGGTGTTTTTTCTTGTGTTGTCCTATCGTATCCTAGCTCTTACATCATACTCCCTCCGTCCGGATTAAATGTCATGAAATGGATAAAAGCTGGATGTATCTAGAACTAAAATCGCCTAGACCCATCCATTTATTTCGGATGGAGGAATACATGTCAATATGTCATGCCTTTCTATTCTTTAGTACCTATTCCATCTCGATGTAGCATGTTTTATAAGCTGAATCACCATTCTTCTATATAAGGCATGCAAGGGAAAACGGCTATGTTAGAATCTGAAGGGTTACAAACCAGGTCTTTGCAAAAGATCCAAGCATGAGGAGATAATAAACCAACTCCATTTTTCATAGATCTTGCTCCGGCCACGGAGAAACCCAACTCCCGATAATAAGCAGATTCGGTGGCCAAAGAACTAGTCCGCTCGATCCAGCAAAAGAATGTCAACTCCATTCTAAGAAGCGTGTGTATCCTCACATCATGAAATTTTATAGCATTACGATCATATTTTCTACATGTTTCTTACCCATCTCTCTTTTAGAAAATAAGGTTAAGCGATAGAAGACTTCCTCCATTGGGATCGTATTAGAGGAAAATATCTTGCGAGAATTCTCTGTGCTCCAATCTGATGTAAGTACATTGTATATCACTATATTTTACATCAACATGTATTTTGTTAATCGGCGTGAATCTAACTTTTATCTGATCTAAAATTAGTTGTATCAAAATGTTAAAGGTGCCAATGTTGATTTTGTAAGAAAAACTGCACAGTAGTTTTGCATCTTGAGCTGCATGAATGTACTATCTCATATCACACACATTACTGAATTGTAGTGCTTCTCTGGTTGCCCATTCATTCATTGTGTCAATGTTGCTTTCGTACTACCTTACCTGGCTGATGATAATTGTGCCATATTGTGTTAATTTGGTGTAGGCTAGTTGCCCAAATGTTCGTTGTTTCAATGTTGCTTTCCTATTATCTAACTTGGCTAATGATAGCAATGCTAGTGTGTTAATTTTGTGCAGGCTGTTGAAGATAAGAAGACAAACTCTGAAAACAGCAAGGCAACCCCATTGTTTCTTTCCAGTAAATCTAGGTCAGGTAATATGGCAATAACTCATGATTAATCTATTTGGTTCCCGTCCTAATTTATGTTATGATGCGTGGTGAGACACTCTCCACTATCAATAATACAAGCCTGCCAAAATCGCCATCTGAATCATTTGGTATCCTCTTCCTCGAATACAGCGGAATAAATGTATGTTTGTGAACCAATTAATGGCTGAAGCAATGATGGAAATGGTGGATGAATCAAAGGTGCAGAGTCGTGCGACACAACAAGCGATCAATGTTTTCGAGAGCGATGTAGCAAAGCAGCAAGAACTTGCCCACATGCTTATAGGCGTCATCATCTTTGAGGTTGCAGATTGTGGCGTTGTAGATGGTTAGGTTACGCTCATTTATTTGCTTGGCATCAATCTTTGATTGCCCAATGGATGTAATTTCTGTAATATATCTTTGGATGTGCAGCGTTATTCTCTGTATGCCGTACCTTTGCTTGATCGGTTTTGGTCTTGTGCATAATTGCTCGTCGTAATGGGCTCAAATTATCTAATTTGGCCTAAAGACATGTCTGAACTTTAGTGGGCCCATTAAGTTAATGGGCGTTACTAAACCAAAAGTTAATGGTCGGCCCTCTTACCTCCGGGTCGTTAACAGGCCGACATCAAAGTGGGCAACAGGTGGCCCCAATTTATTTCACGGGCGTTAACGAGGCCGTTACTAAGTTTGGGCTACATATGGCCCAACTATCTTGTGAGCCTTTAGCAGGCTGAAAAAGAAGGCGGGCTTATCTTGGACCATGAAGAGCTTGGGCAGCTAAGAGGCGAAAGTCGGTCGTATTGTAAATGGCCCAAGCGTGTTGTGGGCCTTTAGCGAGCGAAAGAAGAAACCGGGCTGGTATTGGACCATGAAGGGCATGGGCGTTAAAGGCAAAAACTAAGGTCCGACTACAAATGGCCCAACTCATTTATTGTGATGCCCCGATTCAATCGTACACTAATCATGCGCATAAATGTATGCGATCAAGATCAGAGACTCACGGGAAGATATCACAACACAACTCTAAAACATAAATAAGTCATACAAGCATCATAATACAAGCCGGGGCCTCGAGGGCTCGAATACAAGTGCTTTCGATCATAGGCGAGTCGCGGAAACAACAATATCTGAGTCTGGACATAAGTTAAACAAGTTGCCATAAGATGGCTAGCACAAAGCGGGATCTGGATCGAAAGGCGCAAGCCTCTGCACTGGATCCTCCTAACTACTCACAGTGCGTCGTCGTGGGCTGCACATAGTAGTAGGCACCTCCGGGGTAGTAGTGGATTATCGGCGGTGGCGTCGCTCTGGGCTCCATCGTGCAGTTGCGACAATCGGAGTAAAGAGAGGGAAAGGGGAACAAGGCAGCCGTGAGTACTCATCCAAAGTACTGCAAGCAAGGAGCTACACTACATATGCATGTATATATGTGTAAGGGCCATATCGGTGGGTGAGCTGTAGAATGCGAGAATAAGAGGGATAGCTAATCTGTCGAATACTAAACACGGCAGCCTCCGCCTTCTTGACATGCAGTTGAGAGTGGTGAAGTCCTCCAAGTAGCATCACATAGCAATAATCCTACCAGGATCCCTCCTCGTAACCACGAGAGAAGCGACCACGGGTTGTATCAACACTTGGAAGGGTGTGTTTTATTAAGTATCCGGTTCTAGTTGTCATAAGGTCAAGGTACAACTCCAAGTTGTCCTGTTACGAAGATCACGGCTATTGAATAGATTAACTTCCCTGCGGGGTGCACCACATAACCCAACACGCTTGATCCCATTTGGCGGACACACTTTTACGGGTCATGCCCGGCATGCGGAAGATCAACACGTCGCAGCCCACCTAGGCCAGCAGGCGGTCACACGCCGGTCTAAACCTAAGCGCCCAGTGCAGGCCCGCCGCCATGCTTACACACACGTTCTGAGCAGCGGCGGAGCAGACCTAGCAACCTCCATTAAAGGAAGTCACGTTCGCGGTCCAATCTGGCGCGCCGCTCGATCGGCCCGGCGTCACGAAGGCCGGCTAATACCATGCGCGGGATACCCACAACTTCTCCGCGTAGATGGTTAGTGCGTATAGACCAAATGGCGGACTCAGATCAAATACCAAGAACTTCGTTAAGCGTGTTAAGTATCCGTGAGCGCCCGAGCAGGGCCAGGCCCACCTCTCTCCTAAGCGGTCTCAACCTGCCTGTCGCTCCATACAAAGATCCATCAGAGGGCCGTCGGGACAAAGGTCCTTTCAGCCCCAATCCGTGAATCACTTTCGGGTGCTCCTCGAGCCATCCGACTTTAAGCACCACATGTATCATGTATAAAGTATATAGTATATACCGTGATCACCTCCCGGTGATCACGACCGATAATATATTGCAATGAGGCGGACAAGAATGAAGGGCCACGGATGGAAGTACTAGCATCCTATACTAGGCATGTAGGATTGCAGGTAGAGGTAACAACTTGATGTAGCAAGGACATGCTATGCATCGGGATAGGTATAAGGGAGCGATAACATGCTACACTACTCTAATGCAAGCAATATAGAGTAGAATAGGCGATATCTGGTGATCAAGGGGGGCTTGCTGGTTGCTCTGGCAGAGAGAGAGTCGTCAACTCCGTAGTCGATCGTGGCACCGGCAGCGGCGTCGGTCTTAGTGTCTACGGAAAGAAATAGCGGAGGAACACAATAAATATGAGCAATCAAAGCATCACAAAGCGTAACATGGCAATCTGGCGGTGCTAGAGTGACACCTAGCATAGAGGAGGTGATACGCGTGAAGAAACATCAGGAAAGTATCCACTGGTGTTTAGCGTTTTGAGCAAAAGGCGGAGGGAAAGTTGCGAGTTTGATATGTTAGGGGTGTGTGGCGAGACGAGCAGGCTGTGTATCTGATTAGTCTCGTCGTTACGAGCAACTTTCATATATAAAGTATTTTCATCCGATTACGGTTTATTTTATATTAATTTTCAAAGTTTTAAACATTTTTTTGAAATTTCTGGATCTAATATTAATTGAAAATACACCTAAAATACTAGATGCAACGGTCCAGTGAACCCAGCAGTGCGTTAGAGGCTGGCAGTGGGGGCGGGGTGTGCGAGTCAACAGGGTGAACATTCAACATTTCTGGGTTGGTGGTCAAAAGCTGGACAGATGGGGCTCATGTGTCATAGGGCCATTTGTTTGTGATTGTTTAATTAGCCTAATTAGTGGTGGGGCCATAAGTCATACACTAATTAGTATCTAAGATTAGTACTAATACGGTTTGAGGTTAGCTAAGTAGGATTAAATCCTAATCTAATGGCGGCCGTTTGGCGATGGCTCAAGCCATGCCGGCTATACCGCATGACACAAAGGCCCAGCGGCCATGGCTAGCCAAAGTGGCTGCGTGCGAGTGGCACTCTGGGTGTCGCGACAACAGCAGCACTAGCAGCGTAATAAGCAATGGCGAGGGAAGCGGCGAGGCGGACAGCGCCTTGACGATGTGGCAGCGAGAACAGCCCGGCGACAAGCGGCGAGCAAAATAGCGACAGCTAGCACATGAGTAGCATCAATGGAAAGCAGCGGTGAAGAGCAGCAGCGATTCGCGCAGGAGAAGAAGCGGAAATGGCGGCGATGCGCACTGCGTACGTCTGTGAAGCTCGAACACAGCGGTGGCGGCGGCCTCGGCGTACAAATCAAAGGGAAAAGGGGGATCGAGGAGGAGCTCACCTTGAGTCCGTTAAGCGTGCTCGGGGAGGACGGGGTGGACGGGCGGCGGCATCGGCAGCGAGCGCGGTGGCGTGATGGAGAAAAGCGATGAGGCGGCGTCGGCGTGGTTCCCGAGCTCGATCCGGTGAAGTAGTCGAAGGAGAAAACGTGGTGGATCTCTGGACAGCACATGGCGGAGGGCGGTGGCGGTGGACACGCTGCGGCAGGGGCCATGGCGGCAGCGGTGTCCGGCGAGCATAGGGGAGAAGGAAGCGGCGCGGGGAAAGGGAAATGGTGCTAGGGTTCGAGAGAGGTGCGGGGCGACCTTAACCCGCGAGGCGTCGGATGCTCGACCGCGGCCATCGAGCCATGGACGGGCTGCTCGTCAGCCGCCCCAATGAGCAGAGATAGGAGAAGGTGCGAGGGTGGGCTGGGCCTTATCTTGTAAATTAAAGCCTAAGTGCACGATGGGTTCTACCTCTTCTAACTTTTCTTTTTACTGTTTTGATTTCCCTCACGGTTTGCATTCCTTTTGGGCACTAAATGAATTTAGTAAAATGTATAAATTGCCAAAATAATTATTATGCAATATTCTGCCTTGCCTCAAAAAGTTCAAAGATTAATTGATCTCATTTGAGTTTTGTTTAAATAAAGCGATTTATTTTGGGGCTATGCGGACCAGTTTAAAATATTTAAGGGCATTTTAATAACTCAAATAATGTTGGATTATACATAAGAATTAGTTAGTGAATTTTTGCAACCCAGCGAACATTTTTGTTCTACCACTTGTGAAATAATAATTTGACTTTATTTTAAATTTGAATTTGGGCGGGTTTTGAACCAATGCGAGGTTAGCAATAGTAATTGAGGTGATGTGGCATCATTAGCGGGAATTCTTTGTAACTGAATTATCGAGGCGTCAAAATTCTCCTCCACTACAAGAAATCTCGTCCGAGATTTAAGAGGAAGTAAGGGAAAAGATGCAGATGCGAAATCTACTTGAATCTTCTCGGTCTTGGTTGCTCTTCTCAAGTGGTCGATCCATAGCGCTAATGTCTTCATTTCTCTGCTTGAGTCATCATGATGAAGTTGTCGTCCTCCTTGGGATCTTCACCGTACTTACGAAAGGGTAGAAGGAAAACTCTATAAGGATGGATTCTAACAAGATCGAGCATCAGATGGTTAACTCAGGAAAGAAGCATAAGTATCTCTCGATTTGAAACTTAAGAAGATATCGAGAGCAAGGTAAGAAGGTACCATGAGAAGTTTCAAACGGATGGGCAATCGTTCGATGCCTAATCGAGAAGGTGAAAGGGTTTTGAGAACAGCGAGAATAGGTATTGCGTCTCATACAGAATAGATAACTAGATAGGTGGTCCGTGAATTACATACGAAGTCAAGCGTGAGGAGCAACCTTGGGAACATGTGGTGTACAGGAGAGTCAGGTTTCGATCCTATAGAATTGTGGGTTATGAGCCCACCATGTGTTAAAGGTAGGAAGGTCGATGATATCTTATGCGATCATGTAAGCCGGGCATGTCGGGAGGATAGTGCATCGGTTATGTCGGCAACAACATCGGTACCAAGGCGAGGGGCGAAGAGAACCATTTAGGTAATGGGAGAGGAATTTTCATGACATTACCCATTCAGCGGTGTTTGGATAATTGATCAAGAAAAATTTAGCATTGGGCTTTAAATGTTCTTGTTGAAAATCGAATACCACAGACATGCTTGAGATAGCATTGACATGGTCTTCAAGCAAAGGTCGGACTTGGATATACAAAGGATTCATCAGGAACAACTATAGAATAAGTCTTACAATTTCCTCATGGAAGAATGGTTAACCTTGCTAAAATGGAAACTATAACAATAGGTCCTCCGATCAAGTGTGCTAGGCATGACATCACCTTACGGGTCATATAAAGACCAATGTTATAACTCTTGAAAATGTGCTCTAACCATCATAATGGCCGAGATTAGGATCTGATTGGTGTCGGGATAATTCAGACTCAAGATACGAGAAGAAAAGATGCAACACAAATTGGCGAGATGACCATGTAAGATTCTCGGGATATGAACTATGGGCGAGTTCCAAAACAAGAGTTCATCATTTAACCAAGGAGATGGCGAGGAGGTGGCTGATGGACTCGGTGACAATTCCTCGAGATTTCCAAAGGATGGATTTCCCCAAATATGTGAATAAGGAGATAACATTTGTCGGATCGGATGACATAATGAGGTATGCTCGAGGAAAACATACACAATTAAACATGGGTTGAAAGGTGCACCCGAATATGGGCTGGGTTGCCGACTAACGTCGAATGGTGTTTCAATAACCAAAGTATTAGAATGAAACTCGACCATTAACTTCAAAGCAATAGGGTTGCTAGAAGTTTTGAATTCGCACAACATAGTTCAATTGTCGGTATTCCGGTTAGAAAGAACACGGGTACCAAGACAGAATGGTGAGGGTGAGAAGTATCACTATACCAAGAATTCTTAAGAGGTGGTGAAGTTATCACGACATTCTTGACACAAAAGATGGTAATACTCCAAGGTAAATAAGAACAATTGTTGGATAGCAATGAACTCAAGATATAACACAGAACACGAACAAGTTTATGTTGAACGAAAGGCATTAAAGTGGTCGATGATAACACAAATCATCGAGAGCAAAAGGGTGGTATTTCTCATCATGAATTCAATAGATCTCTTGGAAGAGCTCAGAATGTTGATGAGGATCACGACACAGTTGTCGAGAGATTTCATGAAGATGTAATCGGTCGGCTATGACATCAAGTCAATAGGAATGATGAAGCGAAAGGTTATTGGAACCACGAGTACAACACAAACTCGAAATCTAGCTTGTTGTTCAAAGGCGAAATGATATGCGAGGAGATCGGCGTAAGCAGCTATAAATGCAAATTGGTGCTCGAGAATAAGGACCAGGTAGCACGAGTTAGAATCATCCGACAATGATATAGCCAAACAGGCTAGGAATGGCGTGATCGAATCTAAACTCATACTTATAGAAGCTTCTTGAAGAGTTGTTGAACCGTAGAGCTGACTCGGTTCAGTTATCGGTGCCTTTGACTGTTTAATAACTCAAAGCCCGTGAAAAATTGGAATCGATGGGAAGGTAGCACTTGATGAAGAACTCATAAGAAGTTATGCAGTTCCATGATAATCTCGAGATACCGGGGTAATACTCGACACAAGATCAAAGTAAAGGTTGGACTGGTGTATTGATCCATAGAAGACAATTGTTTTAACTTGCAGAAATGGAATCAAGAAGAACAATCATGGTGGAACCACGGTTGCAAGGGATCAATTCACGAGATACCATATGTTAGCTATCAAGAAATAGTTATTATTACAAGAAGCTTCCATGATAGGATATACATCGCGTCCATGGGCATGAACACAAAGTTCAAGGTCGACTCCACTTCCTCAATGCATAATCTTCCATTCACCTCTCGTATTTGAAGATGAGATTAGTTGTTGAAAGTTTTACGGTGCAATACCAGATAAGTATGACTCGTGAAATCTTTCGGGTTCACGAGATGAGGAAGGCGTTGGTTCAATCCATCAGAACTTCTTCTGAACATATACCATAAGTTTCAAGAGTAAATATCACCAGCTCAAAGCGAGCATGGTTGACAAAAGGAAAGGATACAATTTACCAAAGGCATTATGTATCGGAGAAAGAACTCACAAAGTGATTAATTATGAAGGACAACATGGGATAATAATCCAACAGTGGATATGGCGATCCACAATGGGGCTGATATGAGTATCGATACCCAATCGGAGGAAGAAAGATTGCAAATGCATCGGTTTATAGAACATCTGAATAGTTCAGCGCTTAATTAGCAAAGTAATTATGATTTTCAAATCAAGGGATCGGGAGAAAATGCTCGATCAAGGATGGATAAGCTGAATAGACTTAGGAGTGCGATCGGCGGCAATTTGATTGGTCGATAGCCAGCTCATGTTTAAAATGACGTCGAGCGGAAGGATGAATTCTAGGATCTGTTTGAGGATTGCGAGCATTTGCAACAAATTGAGTCAATGGACTCAAAATGATAATGACAATGGATGCCAACAAGATTACTAGACTTATGGGATTAACCATAATGCAAGTAATCAAAATTTCGAGAGCAATAGGGTGCTCGGGATTTTGGAAGATCGAATGGTTTTAGGATTGGTGACATACATGAATCAAGCGGGGATGGCGGATATTGGTAAGTCGAGAAATTATCCGTAGGGGTATTCATGTAGCAAGAAGCTGCAAGGCAATAGCGCAAAGTATTCTCGGAACATTAGAGAATTTGGGTATCTTGTAATAACAAGATTAGCGGGAATAAAAGTAAGAATGACGAGCGTAAGTATTTATCCATAGGGATGTTTGGTGGTAAGGAATTACAAAAGCGGAGGCACAAGGTCTCGAGAGAATATCATAGAGTATCTTCAAATTCTTACGGTTCACGGGCAATCACACAGTAGTGAGGGTTCTCGGGAGGAAGTAATAACGAGATCCTAAAGTTAGATTTTAGTAAAATTGTTTAACCGAATAGAGAGAGTTGAGAATCGAGCAAAGATCGAGGAGTAAAAGATCCTAATACCACCCAATGGCGGCGTGGGCCCATGGGCTGCACAACCATGTTAGTAAAAGTTTTCCAATGTCTAGACTCAACTTGGCCAAGGAGTCGGAAGGGGATTCCTACAGGCGATCGGCTCGATACCAACTTGTGCGCCCCGATTCAATCGTACACTAATCATACGCATAAATGTATGCGATCATGATCAAGACTCACGGAAGATATCACAACACAACTCTAAAACATAAATAAGTCATACAAGCATCATAATACAAGCCGAGGGGCCTCGAGGGCTCGAATACAAGTGCTCGATCATAGGCGAGTCAGTGGAAGCAACAATATCTGAATCTGGACATAAGTTAAACAAGTTGCCATAAGATGGCTAGCACAAAGCGGGATCTGAGATCGAAAGAGGCGCAAGCCTCACACTGTGATCCTCCTAACTACTCTGGTAAATCGTCGGTGGGCTGCTGCGTAGTAGTAAGCACCTCGGGGTAGTAGTCGTCATCGGCGGTGGCGTCACAGCTCTGGGCTCCATCGTGCGGTTGTAGCAATTGGGTAAAGAGAGGGAAAGGGGAACAAGGCAACCGTGAGTACTCATCCAAAGTACTATAAACAAGAGCTACACTACATATGCATGTATATATGTGTAGCAGCCATATCGATGGACTGAGCTGTAGAATGCGAGAATAAGAGGGATGGCTAATCACTGCCGAAGACTAAACACAGCAGCCTCCATATGCAGCATGCAGCGAGAATGAAGTGAAGTCCTCAAGTAGCATCACATAGCAATAATCCTACCGGGATCCCCTCCTCGTAACCACGAGAGAGAAGCGACCACGGGTTGTATCAACACTTGGAAGGGTGTGTTTTATTAAGTATCCGGTTCTAGTTGTCATAAGGTCAAGGTACAACTCCAAGTCGTCCTATTACGAAGATCACGG
This sequence comes from Aegilops longissima, assembly GCA_021605205.1. Lineage (NCBI taxonomy): Eukaryota > Viridiplantae > Streptophyta > Magnoliopsida > Poales > Poaceae > Aegilops > Aegilops longissima. The sequence goes on from JAHIAM010000868.1 coordinate 55,929, forward strand.
CTATTCGAATAGATTAACTTCCTGCGGTGCACCACATAACCCAACACGCAGATCCCATTTGGCGGACACACTTTTACGGGTCATGCCGACGCGGAAGATCAACACGTCGCAGCCCACCTAGGCCAGCAGGCGGTCGGCCGCGGTCTAAACCTAAGCGCCAGTGCAGGCCCCGCCCATAGCACACACACTGCGTTCTTGACAGCGGCGGAGCAGACCTAGCAACCTCCATTACAAAGGAAGTCACGTTCGCGGTCCAATCTGGCGCGCGCCGCTCGGTCGGGCGTCACGAAGGCTTGGTGATACCACGGCGGGATACCCATAACTACTCCGGGTAGATGGTTGGTCGCGTATAGACCAAATGGCGGACTCAGATCAAATACCAAGAACTTCGTTAAGCGTGTTAAGTATCCGTGAGCGCCGAACAGGGCCAGGCCCACCTCTCTCTAAGCGGTCTCAACCTGCCCTTTTGCTCGCCACAAAGATCCATCGAGAGGGCCGTCGGGACAAAGGTCCTTTCAGCTAATCCGTGAATCACTCGCGGGTGCTCCTCGAGCCGACCCGACTTTAAGCACCACATGTATCATGTATAAATTATATAGTATATGCCGTGATCACCTCCGGTGATCACGGCCCGATAATATGCAATGTGACGGACAAGAATGAAGGGCCACGGATGGAAATACTTGCATCCTATACTAAGCATGTAGTATTGCGGGTAGAGGTAACAACTTGATAGTAGCAAGGACATGCTATGCATCGGGATAGGTATAACGGAGCGATAACATGCTACACTACTCTAATGCAAGCGGTATAAGTAGAATAGGCGATATCTGGTGATCAAGGGGGGCTTGCCTGGTTGCTCACGGCAAGAGAGAGTCGTCAACTCCGTAGTTGATCGGGGCACCAACAGCGGCGTCGGTCTTGGTGTCTACGGAAAGAAGTAGCGGAGGAACACAATAAATATGAGCAATCAAATCATCACAAAGCGTAACATGTGTCTGGCGGTGCTAGAGGTGACCTAACGCGGTAGGAGGTGATACCGGCGAAGAAACATCGGGAAAGTATCCCGGTGTTTCACGTTTTGAGCGAAGGCGGAGGAAAGATTGCGATTTTGATATGTTAGGGGTGTGTGGCGGACGATCGGGCTGCGTATCCTAATTCGTCTCGTCGTTCTGAGCACAATTCATATATAAAGTATTTTCATCCAAGTTACGGTTTATTTTATATTAATTTTCAAAGTTTTAAACATTTTTTTGAAATTTCTGGATCTAATATTAATTGAAAATACACCTAAAATACTAGATGCACCGGTCCAGTGAACCCAGCGATGCGTTAGAGGCTGACAGTGGGGGCGGGGGTGTCTTGAGTCAACATGGTTAACATTCAACATTTCTGGGTTGGTGGTGAAAAGCTGGACGATGGGGCTCATGTGTCATAGGGCCATTTGTTTGTGATTGTTTAATTAGCCTAATTAGTGGTGGGGCCATAAGTCATACACTAATTAGTATCTAAAGTTAGTACTAATACGGTTTGGGGTTAGCTAAGTAGGATTAAATCCTAATCTAATGGCGGCCGTTTGGCGGTGGCTCAAGCCATGCCGGCTATACACGCATGACACAAAGGCTCTGGCGGCCATGGCTAGCCAAGAGTGGCTGCGTGCAGAGTGGCACTCAGGTGTGCGGCAACAGCAGCACTAGCAGCGTAGTAAACAGCGGCGGGGAGGCGAGTGGCGGCGGACAGCAGCGCGGCGATGCAAGCAGAACAGCCAGCGGCAAGCGGCGAGCAAAATAGCGACAGCTAGCACATGAGTAGCATCAATGGCAAGCAGCGGTGAAAGCAGCAGCAGTTCGCAGGAGAAGAAGCGGAAAGCGGCGATGCGCTTTGCGTACGTACGTCTGCGAGCTTCGAACCACAGCGGTGGCAATGACCTCTGGCGTCTAAATCGAAGGGAAAAGGGGATCGAGGAGGAGCTCACCTTGAGTCCGTTAAGCGTGCTCGGGGAGGACGGGGTGGACGGGCGGCGGCATCGGCAGCGAGCAGCGGTGGCGTGATCTGAAAAACTGATGAGCGGCGTCGGCGTGGTTCCCGAGCTTGATCGGTGAAGTAGTGAAGAGAAGAACGTGGCGGAGCTCTGGACAGCACATAGCGGAGGGCGGTGGCGGTGGACACGCTGCGGCGGGGCCATGGCGGCAACGGTGTCCGCGGCGTGGGGAGAAGAAGCGGCATGGGGAAAGGGGAAATGGTGCTAGGGTTCGAGAGAGTGCGAGGGCGACCTTAACTACTGCGGAGGCGTCGGATGCTCGACAGCGGCCATCCGAGCCATGGACGGCGCTGCTTTCGTCAGCCCGCCAATGAACAGAGATAGGAGAAGGTGCGAGGGTGGGGTGGGCCTTATCTTGTAAATTAAAGCCTAAGTGCGATGGGTTCTACCTCTTCTAACTTTTCTTTTTACTGTTTGATTTCCCTCACAGTTTGCATTCCTTTTGGGCACTAAATGAATTTAGTAAAATGTATAAATTGCCAAAATAATTATTATGCAATATTCTGCACTGCCTCAAAAGTTCAAAGATTAATTGATCTCATTTGAGTTTTGTTTAAATAAAGCGATTTATTTTGGGGCTATGCGGACCAGTTTAAAATATTTAAGGGCATTTTAATAACTCAAATAATGTTAGATTATACATAAGAATTAGTTAGTGAATTTTTGCAACCCAGCGAACATTTTGTTCTACAGCTTGTGAAATAATAATTTGACTTTATTTTGAATTTGAATTTGGGCGGGTTTTGAACCAATGCGAGGTTAGCAACATAATTGAGGTGATGTGGCATCATTAGCGAGAATTCTGTAACTGAATTATCCAGGCGTCACATTTATGGCCCGTTAACGAGCGAAAGGCACAGGGCGAAATTGGCCCAACAGTTAAAGGGTCGCTAAAAGGCCAAAACTCAGGTCCGACTACAAATGGCCCAAGCTGATTTATGGGCGTCAGCAGGCTAAAAAGTGACACCGGGCAGAAATTGGCCCAACACTTAAATGGGCTGCTAAAGGCGAAACTCGAGCCCGACTACAAATGGCCCATCAGATTTATGGGCGTCAAGCGGTGAAAGACACCGGGCGGAAATTAGCCCAACATTTAAATGGGTCGCTAAGCGCGAAAGATGTACATCACGAAAATTGGCCCATCCATTAAATGGGCGTTAACGAACAAAATCTCATCGGGTCGATATTGAGTCAATTATATAGCGGTACATTAGCAGGCTCGAGGCGGCGATGGGCTGCAATGGTGTCAAATCTTGAGCAGGCCGTTGGCGGGCGAATGCACATCTCGTATGGGCCGTGGGCTTAAATGGACTGACACAAGTAGGCCTTATATGGGCGGCCTGCTAATTTTCTTTGGGCGGCCTTTTTCACGGAATGGGCCCTTTGTTGGGTTATGCCGCGTGTCGACCTATCATAGGCGCCTCTGTCCAATGAGTGGATGACATCTGTCCCAGCGGTGAGGCAACACGTGTTTCTCTTTGTAACATCCCAAATTTTCAATTTGGAATGTTATACATGAGTCATCATGCATATCATATTTTCTCGCATTTTCCGATCCTAGAAAATTTCGCATAACTCAAGGACCTTCGGAGAGAGTTGGAATTTCATTATTTTCATATTAGGATTTCTCAAACTATGAAAATATAGGATCATTGGATTTATTTAATTATCTTCATAAAGTTTTCCGATACAAAAATTTAAGAGAGAATAATATGACTTTCCCAACATTTAGGAAAATGAAGATTTTATAAATAAATCAAATTTTGGTTTTGAGGATTTATTTGCTTTAGGCAAAAAATGAGCATTTAAAAATATGCATATTTGCCCGTTTTAAAGTTCATTTTGTTGACTCATTTTTAGGAGTCGGGAAAATTAATTTTATTTAATTTGGAGTTCGTTTGGTTTGATTTTTATTTTGTTTAAGTTTTGTTTAAAAAAAAAACCAGCAGCGCATGAATAAAGGGCCCAATGGCTTGATCGCGCCGCCGCCTTGACCCCTTCCCCTCGCTGGCGCCCCATGGGAGTTCCGCGCCGCCGCCGCCTCCGAGTCGGCTCGGCCACGACCCCCGCCCGTGCCCCTCCCCCAAGGCACCACCCCCTCCTTTTATACCCGCCCCCCTCCTCTCCCCTCATCCCTTGCCGCCGCCTCTCACAAAACCCTTGCGCCCGCCGTCGCCTTGAACCCGCCGCCGCCGCCCGTCGCCGTCGCCCGACCTCGCCGCCCCTCGCCCGACCCGCCGCCACCCCGCGGGGCAGACCCCCTTGGCAAGCGCCGGAGGTAGCCGCCGCCACTACCGCCCAGTCGGTTTTAAAAAAAAAACCGATCCGGTTTTCTCGCGTTGTTGGTTTTTTAAAACCTAGATTGGTTTATTTTTGGTTTTCTTATTTAGTGAGCGTTCACGAACCGTTCGTTTTAATAAACGTGTTCGTTGGATTAATTCTGATAACGAGCGTCCGTCGTTTTAACCGTTCGTCGTTTTATTTTAAACGGATTTAATCCGTTATTTTAAAGTCGATTTCCGATCAAATTTTCAAATCTGTTTATTTTCTCGCTCGTTTATCGGAATCAGGTGATTCAAGTGCACTGGAGTTTCGTTTGAAACCGCCGTTCCGACTAACCTACTTAAGCGGAGTTTTGCTACTGTAAAATTTTGACCTAGTTTCAGATTGCTAAGCAAAGTCGTTTTCTCTCGATTTTCGACTTTCGATGCTTCATTTGATTCGATTCTTTTGCAACAGGGTTCTTAAGTTGAACTCTCTGGTTAGATCGTTTATTCGAGTTTTCCTGTGCATTAGATGAGTACTTATTGTATGCTTGTTGTTTGTCTGCGTTAGATCACCGGTCATCGCTTGTTACTTGAATCTCTAGGTCTCGCGGATCATCGGCAAGGCAAGTAACATGATCATACCTTTTCTACTACCAGTTTTTATGCATTAGATCAAACCCTCAATCACTTGCATGTTTAGGATCTAATTAAATTGTGGGATTGGGAAGTAGATTTGAGGTAATGCGTGGGAGTTACTTCTCGTTTGTAATTATGCCATGCTATGCTAGTAGGCGTGGATTGGGTGAGTGAATATCCATGACGGATGTGAGATTGTTAATTAATGGTTTATCTAAGGTGGCAACCTAAACACACATCTGGGTGGATTGAGGCACTGGTTTCCATCGAGGACTTACTGTATTTCTTGGACCGCCACCCGGGCTCTAAGGGATCATAAGATTATTCAAGCTGGAAACTTCCGTGTGCAGCCACAAGCCAATTATGGGCTCTGGCGTAGTTGACTAAGTTGTGCGAACTCTTACGGGTAGGCTAGCTGATGTAGGGGATGTAGGTTGAGTGCGGTCTACCCACATGTAAGGTGCTAAGCGCTTACGAAAGACTATGTCTCGGTCATCCGTTTCTCAAACACCATGTAGTCACGAGAACCAAGCGGAGGCGATCGAGTCTTAATGGGGAAAAGTCATAAACCTCTGCGAGTGTATAAACTAATCATGATTAGCCGTGTCCCCGGTTATGGGCGTTTTGAGTATCGGTAATTGAATATCATGTGAATCTCAACATGTTACTTCTAATAAAAGTTATTGGGATTTGATGAGTACTTTTAATTGGGATTGAGGATCTGTCAACCATTCTCAATGTTTAACAACCACCATGATAGTTAAACAAAATTTATTCCTTTGTTATAGGGAAAAACTAGCTTTATGCAAAAATGTAACCGTGAGAGCCTTACCACCAGCCATATATGCATGTAGTATAGGTTTGTTGCTTCATTACTCTCTATGTGTTACATTGCGGCATATTCCATGTCTGACCCGTTTTGGGCTGCAACTTTCACGTTGCGAGACTTTTGAACTGACAGTAAGGTGTTAGGTGGTGGTTCTATACTCGGTGATGCCGATGGAGTTGATGGACTCACTTATCTTCCAAGCCTTCGCTGTTATTATTAGATGGCCTTAAGCCATATTATTGTAATAAGTTCCCTTGTGGACAACGATGTAATAAGTGTGTGATTGCTACTCTGCTATAAATCCTTGAAATCTTGTGTGGTGTCGGCATTCTTGATCCGGTATGACAACGAGCACGAGACTTGATCCATTGGTCTGGTCGCTCTGAGAGATGGTATCGAACACCTGTTGGTTGTGAGACCACGACCACTAAGTTAAAGCCATAGATCACTACTCTCTTCCCATTTCTAACTCCTCATCTTTTCTACTCTTTAGGATGGCGGACGCGAAGATCAAGTACACCCAACAGATGAAGGCACACCTTTTGGATTTCACTTGAAGGAAGTTACCAAGTACACGAACATTGGACTACCAGCTTCACGGAACTTTCAGCGCCACTCTGCACGAAGAGGGCTGGAAGATTCAAGCTCACGTTCGGGAAGGGCATTCGCCCCAATCACCAAGCCTATAGATAGTGTTTTGATTGCACCAACTTGGAGTGCAGGAAAGAGCATGGCAGCTCACATCACCATGGGAAGCATTGGAGAAGTTTATCAAGAAGACCTCAAGGACACTATCTACCAGATTTGCGGACGCCGAGATGACAAATGGGACATAGTCAGCACCAAGAAGGATAGGTCCATTGCAGCTTTCATCCAGGAGTTAAACCAGCACATTCGATGCTAGGAGAACCAGATGTGCAGCGATATGTTGGAGTTGCGAGAATGCAAAGGAAGGATCATCGGCGAAAGGAGAACTAAAGACTACGCAAAGGACTACATGGGCGAGATCGTAGCTACGGCAAGACACAATAACGATCTTAAATGCGAGATCGAAGAACTCAAGAAGAAGTTGGCACTCGGGAATGAAGACCGGTATGTCGGTTGCCCAGCGACTACATCAACATCGGCGACACCGATTCGGATCCAAGTGAACCCGACTTTGAAGGCGAAGCTGGGCGGACATCATGGAGTCTTCCACGGTTCAAATTAGTAGAAGTCCCCACATCTTAATAGTATCCCTCCATGTAAACATTATAGTACCGCACTTTTGCGATAGTTAGATCGTTGTAAGCCCTTGTTTGATTGAATGAAGTGATTTTGTGTGCATTTGCTCATGTGCATTTGGGTAGTGATTCCCTTAGACCTCAATCTATTCTAAATTCTCGTCTTTTCTAAAACCCATCAGATGCCTCCGAGCGCGACCTCGGGTTCGTTTTCTGCCGGAGATCACCCAATTGATCCGGCAGCGAGAACACCTGATTCAAACATTGGTGCGAACCGAGGGCAACAACAACAACAACCACCACCACCACCACCTACGGATCACGACTCGTTTTCTTAAAGCTGAATCCGCGGTGTATTCGGTAACACCGAGCGATTGTGGCGGATGATTGGCTCCATAAGATAGGAAGGGAGTTGACCACTGCGGGATGCTGAGATGGAGAAAGAGTGAAGTTTGCAGCACATCGACTTGAAGGACCCTTGGCGGCATGGTGGGAGAATTTTACACCACTTACCCGTGAACCTTTGTCACATGGGATCGGTTTCAACAAGCTTTTCGCCTTTGCTCATGTTTCAGCGAGGAGCTATGGCCATGAAGAAGCGTGAGTTTGCAACTTCGCCAGGAGGAAGGACTGTTGGCGATATGTGGATGATTTTAGTAAGTTAGCACGTTATGCCCCGGATAGCGTTGCTCTGATGCGCTGCTAAACAAGAGAAGTTTCTAGAAGGACTGAATGATGAGTTCACATGCCGTTGATGGTAGCAAGTTTCAACAACTACCGGAGTTGGTAGACCGAGCCCTCATGATTGAAGGAAGCAGCAGACAAATTGAGAACCGCAAGAGGAAGTATGGGCAAGGGAAGTATAACTCTGGAGCCAATGAAGCCTCGTTATACCCTAAATCAGAATTCAGTTTCAGCATACCCATGGAGGAGGTAATTCGCATAACCATAATGGCACCAAGAATGGGAGCAGGAATGGAGGAAGCAATGGACAGAATCGCACCAACCCGTCAACACCATCCAAGGTAGACTGAGTCACATCACTTGTTTTAAGTGCCATAAGGCTGGGCATTATGCCAAATGACTGTCGAGAAGGCGAATGGAAATGGCAATGGAAGCTCGGAAAGAAGCCCAACCCTTTCAACAGGGGACGGGTGAACCACATTGATGTGGAGGAGGTTGAAGATCAGCCCGATCGATGTCGGTAAGTTTTGGTTAAGTCATTTCTGCAGTTGTTCTTTTCGATCTTGGTGCATCGCATTCATACATATCAAGGGATTTGTGGATAAGTACAAATTACCGACCCAAGCCTTAGGTCACCCATGCTAGTAACCTCACGGGAGCGAGAATACATGGCTAGTAAATGGTGTGATCGACTACCATTAAGATTGGACACTATGTTTTCCCCTCGGACCTAATAGTTACGGAATCCCAAGGTTTGATGTGATATTAGGAATGGATTGGTTATCAAGATATGGAGGAAACATAGATTGCACCACAAAGTCAATTTTGCTCACCACACGGAAGGAAGAAGGATCAAGTATGTATCACGACACGAGCGAGGAGAGCACAAGTTAATTGCTTATCGGGAGTGGTGCGGGAAGAAGTACCGATGGTGAAGGATTTTCTGATGTATTTCGGAAGAGTTGCGGGAATGCCACGGATAGAGACATTGAGTTTTGATCGTTGTTACCGAGAGCAGGCCCGATATCGAAGCGACCGTCTGAGGATGCCCATACGAGTTTAGCGGAAATCAAGAAGCGATTAAGGAACTCTTTGGATAAAGGTTTTATCGCCCAAGTTCTTCACCTTGGGGATCACCCGTATTGTTAGTAGAGAAGAAGGATGGATCGTTAAGAATGGTTGTTGATTATCGTGGATTGAATGAAGTAACAATCAAGAACAAGTACCCACTACCTATGATAAATGATCTGTTTGATAAACACAAGGAGCTAAAGTGTTTTCCAAGATCGATTTGCGATCGGGTACCATCGATTGAAGATTCGGGAGCAGGACATACCTAAGACAGCATTTACCACGAGATATGGACTGTATGAGTATACCGTTATGTCATTTGGACTGACTAACGCACCACCTATTTCATGAACACGATGAACAAAGTGTTTATGGAATTTTTGGACAAGTTAAATCGTGGTGTTCATTGATGACATTTTGATTTTCTTGAAGAATGAAGAGGAACATAAGGAACATTTGAGATTGGTTTTGGGCGAGGAACACCAGTTGTATGCCAAGTTCAGCAAATGTGAGTTTTGGTTAAAGGAAGTTGGATTTCTTGGACATGTTATATCCGGAGAAGGAATAGCATTGACCCACAAAGGTTGAGGCGTAACCAAATGGGAAGCACCAACGACAGTTGGAGAGTTTGAGTTTCCTTGGACTCGCGAGGATACTACCGACGATTCATTGAGAATTTCTCAAGGATTGCCAAGCCTATGACTGAATTATTGAAGAAGGATAACAAATTCATATGGACTGAGGACTGTGAGGCAAGTTTTCGGAGTTGAAGAAAAGATTGGTTACCTCACGGTTTGATATTGCGGACCAGACCAAGGATTATGAGGTGTATTACAGCGCTTCACGTCGAGGACTTGGAGCGGTGCTTATGCAGGAAGGAAGAGTTGTTTCGTATGCTTCACGACAACTTAAGCCCCATGAGTTGAATTATGCCACACATGATTTGGAGTTAGCAGCCGTTGTGCATGCCTTAAAGACATGGAGACATTTTCTCATTGGAAATCATTGTGAAGTATATCGGATCACAAGAGTTTGAAGTACATCTTCACACAGAAGGCGAATCTCGAGACAAAGGAGATGGTTAGAGCTTATCAAGGATTATGATATGAGATTGCATTATCACCCGGAAAGGCTAATGTCGTAGCAGGCGCATTGAGTCGTAAAACCCGTCAATACCCTAGTGATGGGAGGATACCCAATGAGTTAGCCGAGGACCTTGAGAGCTATGTTTGGAAATAGTTCCAGAGGCTATGTAGCAGCGTTGGAGATTCAGCCAAACGATGGACAAAATCGGAGAAGCCCAAAAGGCGGATAAGGAAGTTGCCTCTATAAAGGAGAAAGTGAACAAAGGAAAAGCTAAAGGATTTACGTGAGGATGAGCATGATACCCTATGGTTTGAAGACCGTGTTTATGTGCCCAATAACCCGAGATCGGGAAGTTGATTTTACAAGAAGCTCATGATTAGCCCTATTCGATTCACCCGAAATACCAAGATGTATCTGGATTTGAAGAATACTTTACGGTGGACGGAATGAAGAAGGATATTGCGGAGTATGTAGCAGTTTGCAATGTATGTCATAAAGTAAAGCGAGCATCGAAGCCAGCGGATTATTTACAACCATTGCCGATACCGAATGGAAGTGGGATAAACTAGGCATGGATTTCATCACGAGGTTTGCCAAAGACCCGTTCGGGATATGACTCGATTTGGGTTATAGTCGACCGCTTGCGAAGGTAGCTCATTTTATTCGATCAAGACTACCTATAGCAGTGCTAAGTTGGCAAAGATATACATGACCAGAATTGTGTGTTTACGGGTTCGAGGAGCATCGTGTCGACGGAAGAACCCAATTTACCTCAAAATTTTGGAACCGGTTACACGAAACATTGGGAACTAGATTGGAATTGATACAGCTTTCCACCCACGGACCGATGGACGGTGAGAGAGTCAATCAGATTTTGGAGGATATCTTTGAGAGCTTGTGCACTAGATTATGGATCTAGTTGGGATGATAATTTGCCGTATGCAGAATTTTCTTATAACAACAGTTACCAAACAAGCTTGAAGATGGCACCTTCGAGGCTCTGTATGGAAGAAGGTCAGGACACCGTTGTCATGGGAATGGCGGAGATCGTCAATTGTTTGGACCAGATTTGATTAAAGTGCGGCGAAGGTTAAACTGATTCGAGAGAGGCTCAAGGTAGCGATCCGGACAAAAGAGCTATGCGATTCAAAGCGCAAAGCGATTGAGTATGAAGTTGAGCAGTATATCTTAGAGTATCCCGCTTGAGGAGTTAAGCGTTTGAGTTAAAGGAAAGTTAGCACCACGTTTACGTTGGACCATATAAGATTTTACAACGCATGGGAGAATTGCTTATAAGTTGGAATTGCGGAAGGACTGTCGAGGAGTTCATGATATATTCCATGTTTCTCGATTGAAGAAATGTCCCCGAGATAGCAGAGGTACCGTTAAGAACACGGTGCCCTGGAAGCAATTCAGTTGAAGGATGATTTAACATATGAGGAAAAACGGTTAAGATTCTCGATTATGCTAGCGAGTTACCCGACAAGGTTATCAAGTTTTGCAAAGTTGATTGGAGCCACCACTGAAGATGAAGCCACACAGGAAGAGAGGAAGTCTTGCTCAAAGACCACCCTCACCTATTTTCTAGCCAACCCGAATCTCGAGGGCGAGATTCATCTTAAGGGGCTAGGTTTGTAACATCCCAAAATTTCAATTTGGAATGTTATACATTAGGTCATCATGCATATCATATTTTTCTTGCATTTTCCGATCCTAGAAAATTTCACGCAACTCAAGGACCTTCGGAGAGAGTTGGAGATTTCATTCTTTTCATATTCGGGATTTCTCAAACTGTGAAAATATAGGATCATTGGATTTATTTAATTATATTCATAAAGTTTTCCGATACAAAAATTTAAGAGAGGGAATAATATGACTTTCCCAACATTTAGGAAAAATGAAGATTTTATAAATAAATCAAATTTTGGTTTTGAGATTTATTTGCTTTAGGCAAAAAATGAGCATTTAAAATATGCATATTTGCCCGTTTTAAAGTTCATTTTGTTCGACTCATTTTAGGAGTCGGGAAAATTAATTTTATTTAATTTGGAGTTCGTTTGGTTTGATTTTTATTTTGTTTAAGTTTTGTTTAAAATAAAAAAAAAAACCAGCCCATATGGGCCAAGGCCAACCTGGCCCGATCGCCGCCGCCCGGCCCCCCTTCCCCTCGCGCGCGCCCAGCCGTGAGTCCCGCCCGCCGCCGCCTCCGAGTCCGGCTCAGCCCGACCCGCCGCCGTGCCCCCTCCCCAAGGCACCACCCCCTCCTTTTATACCCGCCCCCCCTCCTCTCCCCTCATCCCTTGCCGCCCTCCCAGACCCCGCCGCCCGCCGCCCGGGCCGCATGCCGCCGCCGCCCGCCATGCCCGAGCCGCCGTCGCCGCCCGTCGCCGTCGCCCGACCTCGCCGCCCCTCGCCCGACCCGCCGCCACCAGCCGGGCAGACCCAGCAACAGCCGCGGAGTAGCCGCCGCCACTACCGCCCGGTCGGTTTTTAAAAAAACCGATCCGATTTTCTCGCGTTGTTCGGTTTTTAAACCTAGATTGGTTTATTTTTTGGTTTTCTTATTTAGTGAGCGTTCACGAACCGTTTGTTTTAATGAACGTGTTCGTTGGATTAGTTCTGTTAATGAGCGTCCGTCGTTTTAACCGTTCGTCGTTTTTCTTTTAAACGGATTTAATCCGTTATTTTACGAAATCGATTTCGATCAAATTTTCAAATCTGTTTATTTTCTCGCTCGTTTATCGGAATCAGGTGATTCAAGCGCTGGAGTTTCGTTTGAAACCGCCGTTCGACTAACCTACTTAAGCGGAGTTTTACTACTGTAAAATTTTGACCTAGTTTCAGATTGCTAAGCAAAGTCGTTTTCTCTCGATTTTGACTTTCGATGCTTCATTTGATTGATTCTTTTGCAACAGGGTTCTTAAGTTGAACTCTCTGGTTAGATCGTTTATTCGAGTTTTCCTGTGCATTAGATGAGTACTTATTGTATGCTTGTTGTTTGTCTGCGTTAGATCACCGGTCGCCGCTTGTTACTTGAATCTCTAGGTCTCGCGGATCATCGGCAAGGCAAGTAACACTTGATCATACCTTTTCTACTACCGGTTTTTATGCATTAGATCAAACCCTCAAACACTTGCATGTTTAGGATCTAATTAAATTGTGGGATTGGGAAGTAGATTTGAGGTAGTACCTATTACTGTTTTACTTATGAAACCTTGGGAGTTACTTCTCGTTTGTAATTATGCCATGCTATGCTAGTAGGCGTGGATTGGGTGAGTGAATATCCATGACAGATGTGAGATTGTTAATTAATGGTTTATCTAAGGTGGCAACCTAAACACACATCTGGGTGGATTGAGGCACTGGTTTCCATCGAGGACTTACTGTATTTCTTGGACCGCCACCGGGCTCTAAGTGATCATAAGATTATTCAAGCTGGAAACTTCCGTGTGCAGCCACAAGCCAATTATGGGCTCTGGCGTAGTTGACTAAGTTGTGCGAACTCTTACGGGTAGGCTAGCTGATGTAGGGGATGTAGGTTGAGTACGGTCTACCCACATGTAAGGTGCTAAGCGCTTACGAAGACTATGTCTCGGTCATCCGTTTCTCAAACACCATGTAGTCACGAGAACCAAGCGGAGGCGATCGAGTCTTAATGGGGAAAAGTCATAAACCTCTGCGAGTGTATAAACTAATCATGATTAGCCGTGTCCCCGGTTATGGACGTTTTGAGTATCTGGTAATTGAATATCATGTGAATCTCAACATGTTACTTCTAATAAAAGTTATTGGGATTTGATGAGTACTTTTTAATTGGGATTGAGGATGCTGTCAACCATTCTCAATGTTTAACAACCACCATGATAGTTAAACAAAATTTATTCCTTTGTTATAGGGAAAAACTAGCTTTATGCAAAAATGTAACCGTAGAGCCTTACCACCAGCCATATATGCATGTAGTATAGGTTTGTTGCTTCATTACTCTCTATGTGTTATATTGCCAGCATATTCCATGTGCTGACCCGTTTTCGGGCTGCAACTTTCACGTTTGAGACTTTTGAATGACGAGTAAGGTGTTAGGTCGTGGTTCTATACTCGGTGATGCCGATGGAGTTGATGGACTCACTTATCTTCCAAGCCTTCGCTGTTATTATTAGATGGCCTTAAGCCAT
>JAHIAM010000869.1:0-29873 GCA_021605205.1 Aegilops longissima
GGAGTTCATTAAATAATTTGATTAGATGAACTTTATTATCATGAACAATAGTCTAAAATCTTTGCAAAATGTCTTGTAGATCAAATGGCCAGCGCTAATGTCACTATGAACTGCGCATTCCTAGAAAACCAAGCTGAAAACGATGGCAACTATTGGACTGGGTCGGAACACGAGATCATCCTCATAGCAGCCAGAAATAATATGTCCTAGAAGCACCGCTAGGTAAGCACCATCGGAAGAACCAGACATTATGAATGCTTGGCAGTCGTCTTGATGATTACTCCCTCGTTCAATGCGGCATGCTTAGACTTACCGGGGCTCCAAAAGCGTTTTGAGCAACACGGAGCATATGAGATGTTTGAGGAGCTGAAAATGGTTTTCCAAGCTCATGCCGGGTCGAGAGATATGAAGTCTCCGACAAGTTCTATAGTTGTAAGATGGAGGAAAACAGTTACATCGGTGAGCACATACTCAAAATGTCAGGTTGCACAACGCTTGTCATGGACATTAACCTCCGGACGGCGGTCATTGGAGAATCCTTGATCGCTCCCACCAAGCTACAAGAGCTTTGTGATGAACTACAATATCGGGGGATGGTGAAGACCATTCGAAGTATTTCAATGCTGAAGTCAGGAGGTTGAAATCAAGAAAGAACATCAAGTGTTGATGGTCAATAAAACCACTAAGTTCAAAAGGGCAAGGGTAAGAAGAACTTCAAGAAGAGCGGCAAGGATGTTGCGGCGCCCGATAAACAAGTTGCGGGAAGAAGTCAAAGAATGGACCCAAGCACGAGACGAGTGCTTTTATTGCAAAGGTAAGAACCCTTTGGGCGGAACTGCCCCAAATATAGCGAACAAGAAGGCGGCAACACAAAGGTATATTTGATATACATGTAATTGATGTGTACCTTACCGATTACTGTAGTAACTCACAGGTATTTGATACGGTGCCGTTGCTCATATTTGTAACTCACGGAGGGCTGCGGAATAAGCGGAGGCTGGCGAAGGGCAGGTGACGATCTGGCGTCGGGAATGGTTCCAAAGTCGATGTGATGCGCGTCGTACCTACCTCTACATTTACCTCGGGATTAGTTTTAAACCTCAATAATTGTTATTTAGTGCCAAGTTTGAGCATGAACAACATGTCGGGATCTCGTTTAATGCGAGATGGCTACTCATTTAAATCGAGAATAATGGTTGTTCTATTTATATGAGGGATATGTTTTATGGTCATGCTCCGATGGTCAATGGTTTATTATTAATGAATCTCGAGCGTAATATTACACATATTCATAGTGTGAATACCAAGAGATGTAAAGTTGATAACGATAGTCCCACATACTTGTGCTCGCCTTGGTCACATTGGTGTCAAGCGCATGAAGAAGCTCCATTCGATGGACTTTTAGAGTCTCGATTATGAATCATTTGACACATGCGAACCATGCCTCATGGGCAAGATGACCAAGACTCCGTTCTCGGAACAATGGGCGAGCAACCAACTTATTGGAAATCATACATACCGATGTATGCGGTCCAATGAGTGTTGAGGCTCATGGAGGATATCGTTATGTTCTCACTCTCGATGACTTGAGTAGATATGGGTATGTCTACTTGATGAAACACAATCTGAGACCTTTGAAAAGTTCAAGAATTTCAGAATGAAGTAGAGAATCAACGTGACCGAAAGATAAAATTCTTGCGATCGGATCGTGGAGAGAATATTTAATCACGAATTTGGTACACACTTAAAGAAATGTGGAATCGTTTCACAACTCACGCTGGAACACCTCGGCGTAATGGTGTGTCGAACATAATGTCGCACTCTATTGGATATGGTGCGATCTATGATGTCTCTTCTTGATTACCGCTATCATTTTGGGGATACGCTCTAGAGACAGCTACATTCACTTTAAATAGGGCACCGTCTAAATCCGTTGAGGCGACAGTATGAATTATGGTTTGGGAAGAAACCTAAGCTGTCGTTTCTAAAAGTTTGGGGATCGATGCTTATGTCAAAACTTCAACTGGCTCGAACCCAAGTCGAGAAAATGCGTCTTCATAGGATACCCTAAGGAAACCATTGGGTATACCTTCTACCTTAGATCCGAAGGCAAGATCTTTGTTGCCAAGCGGATCCTTTGGAAAAAGTTTCTCTCGAAAGGTAAGTGGGAGGAAAGTAGAACTCAATGAAGTACTACCTCTTGAACCGGAAAGTAGTGCAGCTCGGAAAATGTTCTGTGGTGCCTACACCAGCTGGAGGAAATTAATGATGATGATCAAGGTACTTGGATCAAGTTGCTCTTGAACCGTGGTCCACAAGGGCACGTTCCACACAGTGGTATGGCAACCCTGTCACGGAAATCATGTTGTTGAACAACGGTGAACCTTGAACTATGAAGAAGCGATGGCGGGCCATTCCAACAAATGGCTTGAAGCCATGCAATCCGAGATAGGATCCATGTATGAAAACAAAGTATGGACTTTGGCAGACTTGCCCGATGATCGGTGGCGATAGAAAACAAATGGATCTTTAAGAAGAAGGGAGCGGATGGTAATGTCACCATCTATAAAGCTCGACTTGTTGCTAAAGGTTATCGGCAAGTTCAAGGATTGACTACGATGAGACTTTCTCTCCGTGCGAAGCTTAAGTCCGTCCGAATCATGTTAGCAATTGCCGCATACTATGATTATGAGATATGGCAGATGGGCGTCAAAACAGCGTTCCTTAACGGTTATCTTAAGGAAGAGCTGTATATGATGCAAGGAAGGCTTTGTCGATCTAAGAATGCTAACAAAGTATGCAAGCTCCAGGATCCATTTATGGGCTGGTGCAAGCATCTCGGAGTTGGAACATTCGCTTTGATGAGATGATCAAAGCGTTTGGGTTTATGCAAACTTATGGAAGCCTGCGTTTACAAGAAAAGTGAGTGGGAGCTCATGGCATTTCTCATATTATATGTAGATGACATACTTTTGATGGGAAATGATATAGAACTCTTGGACAACATTAAGGCCTACTTGAATAAAAGTTTTTCAATGAAGGACCTTGGAGAAGCTGCTTACATATTAGGCATCAAAATCTATAGGGATAGATCGAGGCGCCTCATAGGTCTTTCACAAAGCACATACCTTGATAAGATTTTGAAGAAGTTCAAAATGGATCAGTCAAGAAAGGGTTCTTGCCTGTTTTGCAAGGTGTGAAATTGAGCTCGGCTCAATGCCGACCATGGCAAAAGATAAAGAAGAGATGAGTGTCATCCCTATGCCTCAGCCATAGGATCTATTATGTATGCCATGCTGTGTACCAGACCGATGTAAACCTTGCCGTAAGTTTGGTAGGAAGGTACCAAAGTAATCCCGCAAGGAACACTGACAGCGGTCAAGAATATCCTGAAGTACACAGAAAGGACAAAGGACATGTTTCTCGTTTATGGAGGTGACGAAGAGCTCAAATGCATCACATCCCTAGTTACTGTATGCTCAAGGCTAGCTAGTCACTTGTGCATCATGTTTAAATTCCATTTAATTTTGAAATGGGTTTGTGAAACCCTCGAAATCATTTTGGAAATGACCTAAATAAAATTGCTCCAAGAGGGTCCAGGAAAATGCTCATGTTTCTCTCTGAAAATATTGGATGAGAGATAAAAGTCAAACCAATATTTTTAGGATCTCATAAATATTTATTTTGGGCATTTGGAATTAATGCATAATTATTTGCCTTGGATATATATTATTATATATATAAAATATTGTCCAAAATTGTGCCTTTTGTTGAGGAGCTCGGAATAATATAAATAGCTCCTACAAAATTTGGCATAAGAAAATAAAATGATTTAGTATTTTAAATAAGTCAAACAAATGTCGAGAATATTAGAAAAGAAAACAAAATAGGGATAAAACCTTGCGACTTACCTCCCCTCTGTTGGCTCATATGCTGGCTGACTGGCCCAATAGCCAGC
This sequence comes from Aegilops longissima, assembly GCA_021605205.1. NCBI lineage: Eukaryota > Viridiplantae > Streptophyta > Magnoliopsida > Poales > Poaceae > Aegilops > Aegilops longissima. Next base: position 3,959 of record JAHIAM010000869.1, read on the forward strand.
CGCCCAGCCCGCCTCCCTCCTCTGTCGTCTTCCTCCCGGCAGGGAGGAGGGCAGGCGTGCGCACCGCCAGCGCGCGCCACCTCCTCCCTCCCTACCTGTCCTCCCCTCGTGCTCTGGATGACCCAGCGGCGCCATCGCCGCCGGGTCCCCGCACTCTCTCGCTCCCTCCTCCTCTGGCTCCCTCCCCTCTCTTCACCGACCGCACCAGGCGCTGCTGCCCGCGCCCACCGTCTCCCCCCTCTCTCCGTCACGCAAGTTCCGCGCGCCGTATGCTACCTCCCGTCCGAGCCACGTGGCGCGGGAAGCCCTGGGCGCCGCCTTCGCCATCGTCTTTGCCTCACGGCGCGCGAGATCGCCATCGCCACGTCGTGCGCCGTCCGTCGTCCCGAGCCGCTTGGCGCTGCACCAGCTGCGGTGAGCTCGCCACCGTTCCCCTCTCTCCGTGTAGTTGGCGTGCACCGTAACCCTCCTCCACCATGGCGAACCTTCGCCGCGAGCTCGCCGTCGGCGCAGCTCGGTGACCATTTGGTCACCCGGCAAGTCAACAAGTTCGTAAAGCCCGTGAAGCGTCCCTAGCGCCTTGTCTCTCTCGTCTTGAGCTCAAAGCGCGTTAGCTGCGGCGAACTCCGTGCCGCAAAGCGAGCTTCCGCGCCCGTCGACTCCGGCCATCCGACCCAGCGGCCACGACGGCAGCGCCATCGGTACGGCTCTCCACGCGCCTAGCAGCGCGTCATTTGGACACAAAGGAAACCGGGGCACAAATGCGCGCGGATCTGCGCCGGCGTCGCCGCCGTGGTTTGTTGGTTTGACAGGGTTTGACCCCCCAGGTCAGACGCGTGGGCCATGCCTTGTTTAGTTTAGGGTGTTAGTTTAGTTAGCGCTAATTAACTCGGTTAATTAGTTATCTCTCTCGACGGTGGGCAGCGCTACTAATATTTTAGTTAGGATTAAAATAACTGTTTAACCCGTGTCGGCGTGTGGACCCCACCGTCAGGTTTGACCCTGGTCAGCCCGGTTGACCTCTGCTGACGCAGCATGGCGTCATCTGGCGCAATATATTTTCTGGAATTAAAATAAATCAGGAAATTCCGAAAATAGCTAAAACTTCAATAAATCATAGAAATTCAACAAATCTCCAAATGAAATAAATTATATATGAAAAATTATCGAAAATTCAATCTATCCATCTGCTAGTTTCATGCATGACAAAACAACTTATACTTGCTGTATAGGTGAAAACTTATGAATGGCATTTATAAGAGCTTATTTGGAGTTGCATTTGAACCTTTGGTTCAAATGGACTTCATTCAAATTGAATACCAGATGCATTAGCTCAAACAGCATCACATCTACATGCCATGTTCATGCATCATGTTGTTGCATATGATTGTGTATTGATTGCCGACACGTTCCTTCTCGATAGGTCTGCTTTCAGGAGATTCAGTACTGTCTATGAGCGGTGCCTCCCTTGTTTTTTACGGTAAAAAATCCCTTCTTCATTCGATACAATCCTACTCTCTCGCTTACGCTCTCAGTTATTGCATTAGGACAACAACGATTCATCTGCTACTTTGTGCTCAGGTAGTTGAACCCATTCCTCGCATGACCTCATTGCCACGATAAATAGTTGAAACCCACTAGCATGTGTAGGAGTTGATTGAGCCATGTTGTGTTCCTACCATGCTATGCCTGCTATTGCTTAGAGTTGTGTCAGGTCTGATTCATTGGGAATGAATTGGAGTACAGTTCTATGTTACGATCTTTGAGAGTGAAGTGTGTGAACACGATTTGGTAAAGTAGTGGTGAGAGGCCATGTAGGAGTACATGGTGGGTTGTCTCACTGGAACCGTCCTTAACACTTGAGTTCTATGTATGTTGTCCAATGACTCGATACTACCACACATTGGGTTCCGTAACTCGACCCTCTCGACTTATTAACCAACTTGATCTCTGTCCGAGTCGCAACTAGTTTACGGTGTTTGTAGGTAGTGCTATTTTTCTACAGTGGCACCCGGCAGAATGGGCTTGGAACGAGACTAGGCACAGTGGCACGGTGTACCAAGTGGCACCGGATGGTGAGCTTGGAACCCTGCTCACATCGTTTGGGGCCGTGGCGACACGGCGGATCTCCTTGCGGATGGAACCCGAATAGGTGATAAACCTGGACTAGAGTCTTGTGTGGTTAGTCAGGTCGTGGCCGACACCTCGCCAGAACTTCGCTTGAAGGTTGCGAGATACATGGCGTGTATATGGCGGTAAGTGGCGAGGCGTGTGTGAAGAAGTACACCCTGCAGGGTTATCATGATCTATTCGAATAGCCGTGTCCTCGGTTATGGACTTCTTGGATGCTTCGTGGTACATAGACAACTTGAAGTGGATACTCTAAAATGCTCAAGACAAGTGTGAGTGCTATGGATGGCCTTCTCATGTGGAGAGGGGAATGAATCAGTAGTGTATTGATGTGGTGACTAGTGGACTCGTGTATGTTGTCTCACCTCAAGAGTTTCTTGTAGTCGTAGAACAGGATAGCCACGAGTCAAAGCTGCCTTGCTGCAACTAAACTCCACATTACCATACTAATGCATGTATAATAGGATCGATGTAAGTCTTGCTGAGTACCTTTGTACTCAAGTTGCTTTTTATGTTTTGCGGAGACTTCGGTCTTACTAGTAGTTCCGCTTGGACTTGACAGTAGCTTGTTACCTCAGCTACGATCTTGTACCCTTGGAGGTCTTGTAGATAGTCAGGTTTCTCGGTCTTTTCTTTTGTAGTTATGCATTTCTCAGACATGTAATCTTCGCTTGTTGCTTGTATGCTGAATGATGGGTCATGTGACCCTGTTTGTATTAATGCTATGTGGCTCTTACGAGCTTTTACCTATATGAGTTTGTTATGTTGTATGTTGTTGTACAGCACATACTTGCATGTTATCGTCACGTGTAACTTGTACTATGTGTGGGATCCGGCACCTAGTTGTTTATCCTTGGTAGCCTCTCTATGGAAATGTACTCTCGTTCCGAGGATAGTAGTCCGCTACAGCCCGGTTCACCGAGTCCTGCTAGCCCACACTACTGCTTGGACACTTGACTGGCGGCATGTGTTTCACTTCGTTCCTATGTCATCCTTCGGGAAATGTCACTTGGTGTTATTGAGTCCTGCCTAGCCTGCTACAGCCGGGATACGAGAGTCCTGTTAGCCATGCTACAGCCCAATTTATCGTTGATGACCGACATGCTCGATGTGATTCATGTATGCCTCCCCCATAGGTTAGTGCCACTTTGGGTTCACGACTAGTCATGTCGGCCCGGGTTCTTTGTCGTATGGATGCTAGCGACACTATCATATCGTGAGCCAAAAGACATAAAGCGGTCCCGGCCATGGCGACACTTTCATTAGAATACCGTCGTGAGGGCGCAAAGTGATATGAGGTGTTACCGCTAGATCGATGTGACTTGGATCGGGGTCCCGACATCGTCGTAAAGGTTACGTCGACGCTAGCTTCGACCAGAGTCTGGATGACTCAAAGTCACAAACCGGATCGTGTATATGTTGAATGGTGGAGCGATGGTGGTGCAGCTGTAAGCGGAGCGTCGTGGCGGGATCTACATGTGAAGCGGAGTACATGGCAGCCTCGGAGGCAGCACATGAAGCAATTTGGGTGAAGGAGTTCATCACCGACCTAGGAGTCATACCCAATGCGTGGAGCTGATCAAACTCTTCGTGACAACATGGAGCTATTGCACTTGCCAAGGAGACCAGGTTTCACAAGAAGACCAGGCACATCAAGCGTCGCTTCAACTCCATTCGTGAAAATGTTCAAGATGGGGACATAGAAATTTGCAAAGTGCATACGGATCTGAATGTCGCAGATCCGTTGACTAAACCTCTTCAACTGGCAAAGATCAACACCGAACTCTATGGGTGTTCGATTCATCACAATGTAACTAGATTATTGACTCTAGTGCAAGTGGGAGACTGTTGAAATATGCCCTAGAGGCAATAATAAAAGTATTATTATTATATTTCCTTGTTCATGATAATTGTCTTTATTCATGCTATAATTGTATTATCGGAAATAATAATACGTGTGAATAAATAGACCACAATATGTCCCTAGTGAGCCTCTAGTTGACTAGCTCGTTGATCAATAGATAGTCATGGTTTCTGACTATGGACATTGGATGTCAATGATATAGCGGGATCACATCATTAGGAGAATGATGTGATGGACAAGAGACAATCCTAAGCATAGCACAAGATCGTTAGTTCGTTTTGCTAGAGCTTTTCCAATGTCAAGTATCTCTTCCTTAGACCATGAGATCGTGTAACTCCCGGATACCGTAGAGTGCTTTGGGTGTACCGCGTCACAACGGCGGGTGACTATAAAGGTGCATTACAGGTATCTCGAAAGTGTACATTGGGTTGACACGATCGAGATCGGATTTGTCACTCCGTATGACGGAGGTATCATGGGCCCTCGGTAGTGGATCATCATAATGAGCTCAAAGTGACCTAGTGTTTGGTCACGGATCATGCTGATGCAAGTAAAGTGACTTGCGTAACGATATTGAGCGAGGTATTGGGATCGAGCGATCGAATCTCGGGCAAGTAAAATACCGATTGACAAAGGAATTGTATCGGGGTTGATTGAATCCTCGACATCGTGGTTCATCCGATGAGATTATCGAGGAGCATGTAGGAGCCAACATGGGTATCGGATCGCTGTTGGTTATATTGAGAGCCCGCTCGGTCATCATCTCATATCTCCCGAACCGTGGGTCTACACATAAGGTTCGGTGACGCTTAGTTGTATGAATATGAGTATGCAGCAAACCGAATGTTTTAGTCGGGATGAGATCCCGGACGTCACGAGGAGTTCGGAATGGTTGAGGTAAAGATTTATATATAGGAAGTCTTATTTTGGTCGCGGGAAAAGTTTAGCACTTTATCGGTATTGTACGGAGTGCGAAAAGTCCGGGGTCCACCGGGGTCCACCTGCCCGGGGCCACATGGGCTGTAGAAGTGCGCCTTGGCCTATGGGCCAAGGCACCAGCCCAAGCCCATGCGCTGGAGATAAGAGAGGAGAGTCCTAAGGCACCTCAGGGGTGCCTTGGGAGATGGACTCCTCCCCCTCTTGGCCGCACCCTTCCTTGGCACCTCCCTCTGCCACCTCCTCCTCCCGTAGTTGCTTAGCGAAGCCTGCCGGAGATTCTGCTGCATCCACCACCACGCCATCGTCTGGATCATCATAAACCTCTCCTTCCCCCTTGCTGGATCAAGAAGGAGGAGCGTCATCCGCTCGTGCGTGTGTTGAGCGCGGAGGTGCTGTCCGTTCGGCACTAGGTCATCGGTGATCCTGAATCACGGCAGTACGACTCCATCATCCCGTTCCATTGAACGCTTCCGCACCGATCTACAAGTGGTATGTAGATGCAATCACTCTCCCATGACTCATTGCTAGATGAACTCATAGATGGATCTTGGTGAAACCGTGGAAAAATTTTAATTTTCGCGTTTACCCAACACTATATTGGTCATCAACAACTAGAAATAAGGCAGCGGACTAGCTGTTTGCTTTGTGACTTTTGGTGTAAGGAAATTACGACCTTCGACCAAAATGGTCGCAATGGTTTAGGTTTTGGAGCCTCGACAGCTTTTGACGAATTGATGCGAAATGGTCATAGATCTATGACCAATTCTTCCGAGGTCCTTGACAAAAGGTCACTAGTTGACATATTTCTTGTAGTGTCTCTCAATGAACTTTCCCTCCCCATTATGCATAAAACGGACTCTTTCACATTAGCCATTTTTATGGTACTTGTGCTTCAAAGACGAGTTTTGGTCATGGGCCCAAGGATAATTCTTGATTGCCATACCAATTGACTCAAACATAGGTGGCTCCGGCCACCGCCCTCTCTGAGAGAGGCGGAGCTCGCCTGTTTCGTGTGGTTGTTTTGAAAGAGTGGGTTCGGACCGTTGTTAGTGTGTGTGTTGCCTTGTTGGTCTTTTCTTTTTGGCCTTGCTTTCGTCTCTTTGGTGCTTTAGCCGCTTGTCTAGAAGTCGTTTGGTTCTTTGGCGGTACTACGGCGGGTGGCGAGCTACCTACTACGCTCAGTAGTCTCTAGCCTCATTGTATACTACTGGCTGTGAGAGCAGGGGGGTTATATCGGGGCGGGAGTTTCTTCTCCCCATACCCATTCGCACGCCCTTGCTCTGTTCCTTTCTCTCGGCTTAGCCGTGGCGCGAGGAGCTCCGCGATCTCCCTCTCAGGCGTTCCTCTCCATTTCCTTCGTGGAGATGATCCCCACCTGTCCTCTTGCCATGGATGCGATTGTGCCCCGCTCCCTATTTCTTCTTGTCTAGATTTGCAATCTAGCATCTTAGGGGCATAGCAGATTGCATCTCTAGATTTTGGCCAAATCTAGGCTTGAGTAGGATGGAGAATGCTTCTAGACAGTTTGGATTGGTGTTTGGTTGGAGTATTTTTGAATTTGGTAGGACGGTAGTGCGGATCTGACCACGCAGTAGAAACTGTTGTTTCCCCATCTCGGCGGTACTACGCTCTCTCGAGCAGTACTACCGCTTGGAGCAATCTATCTCGCTTCATGGTCGCAGTACTACCTCCCTCTACCGTTTCCACCATGCTCTTACCTCTTAGTGATCTTTGGCTCGTGTTTTTGTGGCTTATGCTTGTTCTTCTTGGTTTTGCGTGTTCTTGTGTGTGTTCAGGTGATGAGGTTCCGAGCATCAAGCTCGTCTCCCATCAACAGTGGTACCTCGTCAAGCGCTACCGACCCTTGAGTCTGCCGGAGGTTCTTCAAGTGATCCACCTCCACCTCAACTCAAGAAGAAGCCTGGTGTCAAGCGAAGCCGGGCAAAACGTGCAAAATGCAGCCCAAGGAGTTACGGGCAGGCGTCGCCGCAACCGTGTATGAGGCAGACCAAGATCCCACTTTGTCAACCGTCCGTTCGGAACAGGTTCCAGTTGCCATCTTCTTTGGTGTTCTCAAAGCCAAGAAGAACCTCTTTGTCAACGTGCACTCCATCGACACCGACCATATGGAGAAGGATCCTGAATACTTTGGTGAAGCTCTTCATATGTGCACTCAACTGAACATTCTTGGGGTCATGCAATTCAAAAAAGATTATGATGTTGATATTGTGGCCCAATTCTATGCCACAGTTCATCTGGGTGATGAGAGACAGGGACGACTTGGATGACCAATGGCAAGTTGCTTTCAGTCAAGTGGAAAGCTTACATGGAGTTGATTGGGGTGCAAGATCTAGGTCTTGAGTCTCCTGGCTTTCGCCCACACATAACACCAACGCCACTCACAAGCAAGCTCTATGGCCCTCTGCACTTTGAGGATCAACCACAGACGAAGAAGGAAACTTATGAGCTGCGCCTATCCGGATATCCTTCACCGTGAGAGACTCTTTTCCTCATATCGGAATCTGATATCGTTCACTCCTATCTCGTGGACATGCTTCTCTTCTTGCCGTCAAAAGACAGAACACGAAGAGTCCCTGGACATCTCTCATGTTATGTGGTGCTGAGCTGTTATCTGCTATCTCCGGCGCAAGTGCCCGATTTATGGTCCGTTCATCATGCTCCTTATTGAGAACTGGCTCGTGTCTATCCCGGTGATCTTTGGAGCGGAGAGTTGGTCTCTCCGACATCAAGCGTCCGAGGAAGAAGGATAAGCGGGCACTCAGGCCCTAAGACTAGAGTTCCTTCGTGCCTTCGCCATGGAGACCGAGGAGGAGGCTGGGCTGAGGTGAGGATGAGGATGATGACTACGTGCCTTGAGGCAGAGCCCTCTTGGGCAAAGCTCAAGCTCAAGATGAAGAAGCTGTTCTGCATGGAGTCTCACGGTCAGTATATGACTCATGTGGCGAGAAGAAGGCCGAGGTCGCCACAAGGAGCTCATGCATCGGTTGGGTGCTACGATTATCACTTGGATCGAGGACCAGCTTCGAGGAGGAGGAGTGGATTCAGCAGCACTGCCCATGGACCGATTCGATGCCGAGCACTTCCCGGCCGCGACGGTGGCGCATGATCCCGCTGAGATCTTATGTGTGTGTCCTCTATTGCTATCACACAGGCAGTAACCTCCCTCTCCTTTTGGTGTCTCGATGCCAAATGGGGAGAGAGTTTAGATTTGTGCTTTCGTCTTCCGTCTACTGTGTTTGTGTTTTCCTCGAAATTTGCTTTGTTTGGTTTGTGTCAGTGAGATCTAAGTTCCAGTCATATGGTGTGAGACATATGCTACCTTATCTTTCCAGTATCATTATCTATGTCACTATCTAGCTTTTGAGTTGCATGCTTATCTGTTAAGTTATCTATGCTACTCTCATATACTACACTTGGGTGGTTGGTCTCTAAAATGTAGGGGCGTTGATCCTAGTATGTGTGCGTGCAGTCCAAAGCACTTATCTACATAGCACACATCTGGGGAGCTCATCTACATTTTAGGGCAGTGGGGTTTTCTTGTCCATATCTCTCATGTTGTGCAAATATTGTCATCAATCCACCAAAAGGGGAGATTATAAGGGCATATTTATCCCCAAGATGTTTTGGTGATTGATGACAATGCTTGTGTGGACTAATCGTTATGCGTTAAGTTCTTTCGAGAGAATCATCCATTGCACGAGACGATTACCTCCCTCGTGTTTTATTCAAGATGGTGTAGCTCCTTCGTTTCGTTGTTGGTGGACTAGTTTCGAGGGAGTCACCGTACTATCAAGAGGGATCCGCTTTGGTAAGGCTAGGGTGGAATCAACACGTACACATCCATATCACACCCGACGGTTTCTTTCCGCTTCATTGGAGCTGCCTTTTCCCCTGTATCTGCCTTGTCCTGCCCCAGTGGTAGTACCGTGGTCCACACGGTAGTACCGAAGCACTCAGCGGTAGTACCGCTCCCGAGCGGTAGTACCACCCCTGCTGATAGTATCGCTCTCCGAGCAGTAGTACCGCTTGTGGTCTTCGACCATAGTACCGCAGTGGTTCGGGCTACTACCGCCTCGATTCGAGACCGATGTTTTTCGTGTCGGGTTTTACGGTACTAAGTGCGGTAGTAGTGGCGGTAGTACCGCCTCAAGCGGTAGTACCGCGCCCTCCAGATAGTACCGCTCAGGCAGGACGACCTCCTCGTCGGCCAGGGTACCGCTGAGAGATAATACCGCCCTCGGTGATGTACCGCCCTACTTAGCAGTAGTATACCGCTCATCTTGTGCTTTTTGATGGGGTAACGGTTGGATTGGTTCCCCACTATATAAGGTGTCTTCTTCCCCAAAGTTGACTCACCTCTCCCCCAAAGCTCCATTGTTGCTCCAAGCTCCATTTCGCGATCTCTCTCCCCAATCAATCTTGTTGATTTGCTCGGGATTGGTTGAAAGGCCCGATCTACATTTCCAGAGAAATTTGATTCCTCTCTATCCCTAGCGGATCTTGTTACTCTTGGGTGTTTGAGCACCCTAGGCGGTTGAGGTCACCTCAAGCCATACTCCATTGTGGTGAAGCTTCGTGTTGTTGGGAGCCTCAAATTGTTGAGATAGCCCCAATCTTGTTTAAAGGTTCGGTCACCGCCTTCAAGGGCACCAATAGTGGAATCACGGCATCTCGCATTGTGTGAGTGAGGAGAATCTGATGGCCCTAGTGGCTTCCTTAGGGCATTGTGCCTCCACACCGCTCTAACGGAGACATACTTCCCTTTAAAAGGAAGGAACTTAGGTAACACATCCTCGTCTCCACCGGCTCCACTCTTGGTTATTTTGCCTTTACTCTTGCAAGCCTACTTGTGTTGTATCCCTTGATTGCTTGTGTACTAGTTGTTTTTGCATCATATAGGTTGCTCACCTAGTTGCATATCTAGACAACCTATTTTGTTGCAAAGTTTAAATTGGTAAAAAGCTTAAAAATTGTTAGTTGCCTATTCACCCCCTCCCCTCTAGTCAACCATATCGATCCTTTCAAGCGTTTACACTTCCAACACATATGTTACGAGAGAACCACCTACACTTGTGTTGAGGTCAAGATATTCCATTCCAACCACATAAATCTTGATCTCTAGCCTTCCTCAAGTTGCTTTCCTCAAATCTTCTTTCCACCAAATCCAAATCAGAGAGAGTTGAGTGTTGGGGAACTATCATTTGAAGCACAAGAGCAGGGAGTTCATCATCAACACACCATTTGTTACTTCTTGGAGAGTGGTGTCTCCTAGATTGGCTAGGTGTCACTTGGGAGCCTCCGACAAGATGTGGAGTTGAACCAAGGAGTTTTTAAGGGCAAGGAGATGCCTGCTTATGAAGATCTACCCTAGTGAGACAAGTCCTTCATGGGCGGACCATGGTGGGATAGACAAGGTTGCTTCTTCGTGGACCCTTCGTGGGTGGAGCCCTCCGTGGACTCAAGCAACGTTACCCTGTGGGTTGAAGTCTCCATCAAGGTGGATGTACGATAGCACCAACTATCGGAACAACGGATAACAAATCTCCGTGTCTCCAAATTGCGTTGCACACTCCAATCCCATCCCTTTACATTCTTGCAACTTGCATGCTTTACTTTCGCTGCTCATATACTCTTGGCATGCTTGCTTGATATGTATTTTGAATGTTTAAACTTGTGCTAAAACTCCACATCAACATAAAGAATTAAAACTGCAACTTTTCTTGATTAGAGTCTATTCACCCCCCCTCTAGACACCTCTTCTCGATCCTTTCACAAACTCACTTTTAACTATGACCAATAGCTCCTCGGACTCCTCCAAGCTCGCAAGCTCGGGTCAGGCAATATAACTCCAAGCCGACCAAATGCGCTCCAAGCTCCTCTCCCGATTGGGCATCAACATGATCAACTTTCGAAGATACCATCATTTCGCAGTTGCCACGCTCTCCGCTGAGAAGCAATAATTTTGCTCTAGTATCTTCATACATCGCACCTGTCCATGATTGCCGCCATTTCCTACTCACCATACAGGCAGCCACATTCGCATCTCAGTCAGAGAGGCTCTTTATGCGTAAACCTCATTAGCCTCAAATGCCACAAATAGAGCAAACTGGTGAAGTCTCTATGGCAGAAATTTTAAGCTTGAGCTAATCATAAAAGCGACATTATATTGCCTTGATTGTTAGGAACATGTTGTATCTTTGTTCTGACCATCCTAAATTTTAGTGAAGAGGGATTGAAAATGTACATTTCCTTCTAGGCCTGTCAATAAGTTCTAGAGGATGGAATTTATGGGGCCAAAATGAATTACAGATACTCAAAAACATGGGCATGTTCACAAGCGAAAACATCTTCATCTGCCAGTGAGTATCGAAGCCCAAGTTAAATGACAGAAATAACAGCAATATGGTTATAATGCAACAACCACAATTGAAAAGAGATGGCAAATGGTAATCACCAACAGGTATTACAGAACATTTTAATCAAAATTAACAAGGTGGCCCTCTTTATCTGCTTTTAAGTTTTTCGATATACAAGTATGGTCAAATATGATACTTAATATTTGACCATGGTATTTAGTAATGGTCTTACAAAGCAAATCAATAGATAGCACAGACCACATTGGATAACTTAAACTCTGACAATAAATATACTCTTTCTGTACAAACATAGATCACTGTTTTTTTAATATAAACAAAGATCACTGCTGGACCCAGAACGAAAATAATTTGGCAGTTTGACTAATTGCATATAAAAGTATGAACTTAATATATGAAAATTGTTAAATTCGTTAAACATATTCCCAATGATTCCACAATATTGTATGTCAACCGAACTGATTTGAAAGCGTAAAATAAATTAAAACACAACAAAACATGATGCAACGATTGTCCGGACTCGAAATTCAGCAAACTAAGGTCTGGTCGATTGTTAACTGAATGTAGACATGTGGTGAGCTCTGCAATTCATATGAGAAAATGATCGCACAATGTTTTGTAAATGGGCCAATCTACATATTCATCAAATGGTCAAAGCATATCATCTACAGAAATAGAAAAAAACATGTTAGTTAAATAGGAAATGCAGATGATTTGAGAAAGTTAGTGCAGTGAGGAGTAAGTTTGAAATTAGGAGAATCAGTTAATCATGTGAGTCATAAATTGAACATGTGCAAACCAATGAACACCAAGGGAGTGAAAATATGTCTATAAATAACTATCTTAAGAACGAATAGAGCAAATAAAAGACAAACATAACTTTCTTCTGACATATAGAGCATGCAAAACAGGTCATTGATTAGTGGCAAAGCTACATTCAAAGGCATGGCAGGGCAGTCTGAAGAGAGGCCCAATATTCTGTAAATTATGGCCCAGATTTACCCTTAGGCCCAGTCTGTTGCAGAGAAACTGGGCGGGCCATGGCCCACTTGCTTCAACGTAGCTCTGCCACTGTCATTGATCTTCGCAATCTTGTCTGTTTCTCTCTTCTTTTGAGTAAAAATAATCAGAAGAAGAAATTTATCCAGCAGAAAGACAATAGCATTTGCTTGGCATTAACTTGGCAATATAGAAATTGTGAAAAAGACACTCATTTTCACCATGAACATACACTAGAAGTGCAATACTTTTAGATAAGTACTCCTCCATACCAAAACATAAGGTGTTTTCCAGTTTAAGTTGAACTGGAAAAACGTCTTATATTTTGGTACGGAGGAGTATTACTATAAACTGCTTTTCTCATGCCTGAAAAACTATGGCGGAGGTGTCCTAGAGAGCACATGTCTTCAGGACATACAGGATATGAGGCTACAAAGAAGCAAACAGTTGCATAAAACTGTCAGAGTATGAACTAGCAGCTAGATTTGTAACATGGTGACCTGTGCAAAATAGATATAGATCGACAAACAGAAGCATAAACTGTAGAGTACGAACTACAGCATGGCTATTGCTCCAAGTACTGCATTCTAAAGGTTCACTCGAACATGCTTGAGTAAAACGCAACGGTCATATAGAAAAGCTGATAGGCAACGGAAGCCTACTGAATTTAGTTGTTCTCTAATTCTTCAGATACATAGTTAGTAAAGATGTCCTATCACACACTGAACTTCCGAGCAAGACCAAGGATACACTCTCTGCATCAGTCGACATACAACCACCAGGGTTAGATTTCTATTTTTTTAGCATAAGGCAGAAGTTATCAATATCAGCACAACAATTCCATATGATGAAAGCCGGAATCACTTAGGTCAGGCAAAGGATAATCTCTCAGAGTTCAGATTAGTGTTTTCACATGTTAACCAGAGAACCGGAAGTATGCCATGGATGCAATCATAGCTTGGACTTGATTCTACGCGAGACTGAACCGGACAGGAAACGGCTCTGGACTTGTGTGGAACCGCAGTGACAGTAACGATTACAGAGACACTGACGATGGCCATCAAGACGTACATTCAGAATTTTCATGTCACTGCAGTTTCATGTTAAGTTCCAATTTGATCAGTTCAAAACTTTTTGGTTCTTACGACTTCAGGCACAAAACAGATAGCCATGGTGCAACAACAGGACACACCCCCATAAAATTTCTCACACTCTGGACTTTTGAGGCAGCCAAAGGAAGAACTGTCTTCAGATTAGTCTAACATGTTATACTACAGAAGCGAGCAACATCAGAAGCTCAGATCAGCATTCCTCACATATTAAACAGAAGACACGAAGTCACGAAGTATGACGCGGATGCCATCATAGCTTGAGCTTGATTCAAAGACGAAACTGAACTGGGCAAAACATATCTGAGTCCAGGGCGCGCCTCCGCCGGCGCTTGGCGACCTTGGCCATTCCGTTGTTTGTTGCGGAGGTCGTCCTCTGCGGCGACCGCATGCTCGACGCATTCCGCAGCAGAGGCGACAAGGACATGGTCACGCCCGGGGCAGCTGGACAAGAGCTCTTGTCGCCATGCTCACCGTCGCCTCAAGACAACCTGAATGACCCCGGCTAACCACCACCGTTCCTAGACCAAGGAGCATCCTAAGATAAAATCTTGCAAACAATCATGCCGCCATAACTAAATTCTCAAGAACCAAGAACCCTAAAGGGACCAGACGGTGGACGGAAAGGAGGAGGCAACAGAGTTCCACTAGCTTAATCTCACAAACGCGTAGGCATGGACTCCTAGAGACATTCGCCCATCAGCCAACTTAACAAAAATCAGTCGACGATCCTTGCAGGGCTCTCACAAAGGGCTACAGAGGTGACGTGGCATGTCTCTTTATAGTTCCATGTTAAGTCTGTTGGAGGAAAGAAAGAAGGACTGTTGGAGTTTTTTAGTGTCAAAATGCTAAATATATTTAAGTAAACTTTACCGGGCCAGGAATGTGACCGAAGAATGGTTACATCAAGGGATGGGAGGGTTGTGCAATGGACTGCTGAAGGTACATCTGCAGGATGGGTGGGTTGTACGATGAAACGAAGGAAGGCAATCTCAATCTTGTGCCCCACGTCTACATTTCCTCTTTCCTTGCACTCAGTTTCTTGGGTGCCGTGATTGGGCGCTGTGCATCCGCACATAATGTCCAGCCGAGCCTTCTTCTCTGCTTTCTCTGTTCTTTCGTTCGGTTATTGACTGGTCTGAGTTGGGTCGATTGTCTGTCGTATAAAGTAGAACTCAATGAAGTACTACCTCTTGAACCGGAGTAGTGCAGCTCGGGAAAATGTTCTGTGGTGCCTACACCAACTGGAGGAAATTAATGATGATGATCAAGGTACTTGGATCAAGTTGCTCTGAACCGTGAGTCCACAAGGGGCACGTTCCACACAGTGGTATGGCAACCCTGTCACGGAAATCATGTTGTTGAGACAACGGTGAACCTTGAACTATGAAGAAGCGATGGCGGGCGGATTCCAACAAATGGCTTGAAGCCATGCAATCCGAGATAGGATCCATGTATGAAAACAAAGTATGGACTTTGGCAGACTTGCGGATGATCGTGACGATAGAAAACAAATGGATCTTTAAGAAGAAGCGGACGCGGATGGTAATGTCACCATCTATAAAGCTCGACTTGTTGCTAAAGGTTATCGGCAAGTTCAAGGATTGACTACGATGAGACTTTCTCTCCGTGGCGAAGCTTAAGTCCGTCCGAATCATGTTAGCAATTGCCGCATACTATGATTATGAGATATGGCAGATGGACGTCAAAACAGCGTTCCTTAACGGTTATCTTAAGGAAGAGCTGTATATGATGCAACCGGAAGGCTTTGTCGATCCTAAGAATGCTAACAAGTATGCAAGCTCCAGCGATCCATTTATGGGCTGGTGCAAGCATCTCGGAGTTGGAACATTACTTTGATGAGATGATCAAAGCGTTTGGGTTTATCAAACTTATGGAGAAGCGTTTACAAGAGAAAGTGAGTGGGAGCTCATGGCATTTCTCATATTATATGTAGATGACATACTTTTGATGGGAAATGATATAGAACTCTTGGACAACATTAAGGCCTACTTGAATAAAAGTTTTTCAATGAAGGACCTTGGAGAAGCTGCTTACATATTAGGCATCAAAATCTATAGGGATAGATCGAGGCGCCTCATAGGTCTTTCACAAAGCACATACCTTGATAAGATTTTGAAGAAGTTCAAAATGGATCAGTCAAGAAAGGGTTCTTGCCTGTTTTGCAAGGTGTGAAATTGAGCTCGGCTCAATGCCGACCATGGCAAAAGATAAAGAAGAGATGAGTGTCATCCCTATGCCTCAGCCATAGGATCTATTATGTATGCCATGCTGTGTACCAGACCGATGTAAACCTTGCCGTAAGTTTGGTAGGAAGGTACCAAAGTAATCCCGCAAGGAACACTGACAGCGGTCAAGAATATCCTGAAGTACACAGAAAGGACAAAGGACATGTTTCTCGTTTATGGAGGTGACGAAGAGCTCAAATGCATCACATCCCTAGTTACTGTATGCTCAAGGCTAGCTAGTCACTTGTGCATCATGTTTAAATTCCATTTAATTTTGAAATGGGTTTGTGAAACCCTCGAAATCATTTTGGAAATGACCTAAATAAAATTGCTCCAAGAGGGTCCAGGAAAATGCTCATGTTTCTCTCTGAAAATATTGGATGAGAGATAAAAGTCAAACCAATATTTTTAGGATCTCATAAATATTTATTTTGGGCATTTGGAATTAATGCATAATTATTTGCCTTGGATATATATTATTATATATATAAAATATTGTCCAAAATTGTGCCTTTTGTTGAGGAGCTCGGAATAATATAAATAGCTCCTACAAAATTTGGCATAAGAAAATAAAATGATTTAGTATTTTAAATAAGTCAAACAAATGTCGAGAATATTAGAAAAGAAAACAAAATAGGGATAAAACCTTGCGACTTACCTCCCCTCTGTTGGCTCATATGCTGGCTGACTGGCCCAATAGCCAGCCGCCCAGCCCGCCTCCCTCCTCTGTCGTCTTCCTCCCGGCAGGGAGGAGGGCAGGCGTGCGCACCGCCAGCGCGCGCCACCTCCTCCCTCCCTACCTGTCCTCCCCTCGTGCTCTGGATGACCCAGCGGCGCCATCGCCGCCGGGTCCCCGCACTCTCTCGCTCCCTCCTCCTCTGGCTCCCTCCCCTCTCTTCACCGACCGCACCAGGCGCTGCTGCCCGCGCCCACCGTCTCCCCCCTCTCTCCGTCACGCAAGTTCCGCGCGCCGTATGCTACCTCCCGTCCGAGCCACGTGGCGCGGGAAGCCCTGGGCGCCGCCTTCGCCATCGTCTTTGCCTCACGGCGCGCGAGATCGCCATCGCCACGTCGTGCGCCGTCCGTCGTCCCGAGCCGCTTGGCGCTGCACCAGCTGCGGTGAGCTCGCCACCGTTCCCCTCTCTCCGTGTAGTTGGCGTGCACCGTAACCCTCCTCCACCATGGCGAACCTTCGCCGCGAGCTCGCCGTCGGCGCAGCTCGGTGACCATTTGGTCACCCGGCAAGTCAACAAGTTCGTAAAGCCCGTGAAGCGTCCCTAGCGCCTTGTCTCTCTCGTCTTGAGCTCAAAGCGCGTTAGCTGCGGCGAACTCCGTGCCGCAAAGCGAGCTTCCGCGCCCGTCGACTCCGGCCATCCGACCCAGCGGCCACGACGGCAGCGCCATCGGTACGGCTCTCCACGCGCCTAGCAGCGCGTCATTTGGACACAAAGGAAACCGGGGCACAAATGCGCGCGGATCTGCGCCGGCGTCGCCGCCGTGGTTTGTTGGTTTGACAGGGTTTGACCCCCCAGGTCAGACGCGTGGGCCATGCCTTGTTTAGTTTAGGGTGTTAGTTTAGTTAGCGCTAATTAACTCGGTTAATTAGTTATCTCTCTCGACGGTGGGCAGCGCTACTAATATTTTAGTTAGGATTAAAATAACTGTTTAACCCGTGTCGGCGTGTGGACCCCACCGTCAGGTTTGACCCTGGTCAGCCCGGTTGACCTCTGCTGACGCAGCATGGCGTCATCTGGCGCAATATATTTTCTGGAATTAAAATAAATCAGGAAATTCCGAAAATAGCTAAAACTTCAATAAATCATAGAAATTCAACAAATCTCCAAATGAAATAAATTATATATGAAAAATTATCGAAAATTCAATCTATCCATCTGCTAGTTTCATGCATGACAAAACAACTTATACTTGCTGTATAGGTGAAAACTTATGAATGGCATTTATAAGAGCTTATTTGGAGTTGCATTTGAACCTTTGGTTCAAATGGACTTCATTCAAATTGAATACCAGATGCATTAGCTCAAACAGCATCACATCTACATGCCATGTTCATGCATCATGTTGTTGCATATGATTGTGTATTGATTGCCGACACGTTCCTTCTCGATAGGTCTGCTTTCAGGAGATTCAGTACTGTCTATGAGCGGTGCCTCCCTTGTTTTTTACGGTAAAAAATCCCTTCTTCATTCGATACAATCCTACTCTCTCGCTTACGCTCTCAGTTATTGCATTAGGACAACAACGATTCATCTGCTACTTTGTGCTCAGGTAGTTGAACCCATTCCTCGCATGACCTCATTGCCACGATAAATAGTTGAAACCCACTAGCATGTGTAGGAGTTGATTGAGCCATGTTGTGTTCCTACCATGCTATGCCTGCTATTGCTTAGAGTTGTGTCAGGTCTGATTCATTGGGAATGAATTGGAGTACAGTTCTATGTTACGATCTTTGAGAGTGAAGTGTGTGAACACGATTTGGTAAAGTAGTGGTGAGAGGCCATGTAGGAGTACATGGTGGGTTGTCTCACTGGAACCGTCCTTAACACTTGAGTTCTATGTATGTTGTCCAATGACTCGATACTACCACACATTGGGTTCCGTAACTCGACCCTCTCGACTTATTAACCAACTTGATCTCTGTCCGAGTCGCAACTAGTTTACGGTGTTTGTAGGTAGTGCTATTTTTCTACAGTGGCACCCGGCAGAATGGGCTTGGAACGAGACTAGGCACAGTGGCACGGTGTACCAAGTGGCACCGGATGGTGAGCTTGGAACCCTGCTCACATCGTTTGGGGCCGTGGCGACACGGCGGATCTCCTTGCGGATGGAACCCGAATAGGTGATAAACCTGGACTAGAGTCTTGTGTGGTTAGTCAGGTCGTGGCCGACACCTCGCCAGAACTTCGCTTGAAGGTTGCGAGATACATGGCGTGTATATGGCGGTAAGTGGCGAGGCGTGTGTGAAGAAGTACACCCTGCAGGGTTATCATGATCTATTCGAATAGCCGTGTCCTCGGTTATGGACTTCTTGGATGCTTCGTGGTACATAGACAACTTGAAGTGGATACTCTAAAATGCTCAAGACAAGTGTGAGTGCTATGGATGGCCTTCTCATGTGGAGAGGGGAATGAATCAGTAGTGTATTGATGTGGTGACTAGTGGACTCGTGTATGTTGTCTCACCTCAAGAGTTTCTTGTAGTCGTAGAACAGGATAGCCACGAGTCAAAGCTGCCTTGCTGCAACTAAACTCCACATTACCATACTAATGCATGTATAATAGGATCGATGTAAGTCTTGCTGAGTACCTTTGTACTCAAGTTGCTTTTTATGTTTTGCGGAGACTTCGGTCTTACTAGTAGTTCCGCTTGGACTTGACAGTAGCTTGTTACCTCAGCTACGATCTTGTACCCTTGGAGGTCTTGTAGATAGTCAGGTTTCTCGGTCTTTTCTTTTGTAGTTATGCATTTCTCAGACATGTAATCTTCGCTTGTTGCTTGTATGCTGAATGATGGGTCATGTGACCCTGTTTGTATTAATGCTATGTGGCTCTTACGAGCTTTTACCTATATGAGTTTGTTATGTTGTATGTTGTTGTACAGCACATACTTGCATGTTATCGTCACGTGTAACTTGTACTATGTGTGGGATCCGGCACCTAGTTGTTTATCCTTGGTAGCCTCTCTATGGAAATGTACTCTCGTTCCGAGGATAGTAGTCCGCTACAGCCCGGTTCACCGAGTCCTGCTAGCCCACACTACTGCTTGGACACTTGACTGGCGGCATGTGTTTCACTTCGTTCCTATGTCATCCTTCGGGAAATGTCACTTGGTGTTATTGAGTCCTGCCTAGCCTGCTACAGCCGGGATACGAGAGTCCTGTTAGCCATGCTACAGCCCAATTTATCGTTGATGACCGACATGCTCGATGTGATTCATGTATGCCTCCCCCATAGGTTAGTGCCACTTTGGGTTCACGACTAGTCATGTCGGCCCGGGTTCTTTGTCGTATGGATGCTAGCGACACTATCATATCGTGAGCCAAAAGACATAAAGCGGTCCCGGCCATGGCGACACTTTCATTAGAATACCGTCGTGAGGGCGCAAAGTGATATGAGGTGTTACCGCTAGATCGATGTGACTTGGATCGGGGTCCCGACATCGTCGTAAAGGTTACGTCGACGCTAGCTTCGACCAGAGTCTGGATGACTCAAAGTCACAAACCGGATCGTGTATATGTTGAATGGTGGAGCGATGGTGGTGCAGCTGTAAGCGGAGCGTCGTGGCGGGATCTACATGTGAAGCGGAGTACATGGCAGCCTCGGAGGCAGCACATGAAGCAATTTGGGTGAAGGAGTTCATCACCGACCTAGGAGTCATACCCAATGCGTGGAGCTGATCAAACTCTTCGTGACAACATGGAGCTATTGCACTTGCCAAGGAGACCAGGTTTCACAAGAAGACCAGGCACATCAAGCGTCGCTTCAACTCCATTCGTGAAAATGTTCAAGATGGGGACATAGAAATTTGCAAAGTGCATACGGATCTGAATGTCGCAGATCCGTTGACTAAACCTCTTCAACTGGCAAAGATCAACACCGAACTCTATGGGTGTTCGATTCATCACAATGTAACTAGATTATTGACTCTAGTGCAAGTGGGAGACTGTTGAAATATGCCCTAGAGGCAATAATAAAAGTATTATTATTATATTTCCTTGTTCATGATAATTGTCTTTATTCATGCTATAATTGTATTATCGGAAATAATAATACGTGTGAATAAATAGACCACAATATGTCCCTAGTGAGCCTCTAGTTGACTAGCTCGTTGATCAATAGATAGTCATGGTTTCTGACTATGGACATTGGATGTCAATGATATAGCGGGATCACATCATTAGGAGAATGATGTGATGGACAAGAGACAATCCTAAGCATAGCACAAGATCGTTAGTTCGTTTTGCTAGAGCTTTTCCAATGTCAAGTATCTCTTCCTTAGACCATGAGATCGTGTAACTCCCGGATACCGTAGAGTGCTTTGGGTGTACCGCGTCACAACGGCGGGTGACTATAAAGGTGCATTACAGGTATCTCGAAAGTGTACATTGGGTTGACACGATCGAGATCGGATTTGTCACTCCGTATGACGGAGGTATCATGGGCCCTCGGTAGTGGATCATCATAATGAGCTCAAAGTGACCTAGTGTTTGGTCACGGATCATGCTGATGCAAGTAAAGTGACTTGCGTAACGATATTGAGCGAGGTATTGGGATCGAGCGATCGAATCTCGGGCAAGTAAAATACCGATTGACAAAGGAATTGTATCGGGGTTGATTGAATCCTCGACATCGTGGTTCATCCGATGAGATTATCGAGGAGCATGTAGGAGCCAACATGGGTATCGGATCGCTGTTGGTTATATTGAGAGCCCGCTCGGTCATCATCTCATATCTCCCGAACCGTGGGTCTACACATAAGGTTCGGTGACGCTTAGTTGTATGAATATGAGTATGCAGCAAACCGAATGTTTTAGTCGGGATGAGATCCCGGACGTCACGAGGAGTTCGGAATGGTTGAGGTAAAGATTTATATATAGGAAGTCTTATTTTGGTCGCGGGAAAAGTTTAGCACTTTATCGGTATTGTACGGAGTGCGAAAAGTCCGGGGTCCACCGGGGTCCACCTGCCCGGGGCCACATGGGCTGTAGAAGTGCGCCTTGGCCTATGGGCCAAGGCACCAGCCCAAGCCCATGCGCTGGAGATAAGAGAGGAGAGTCCTAAGGCACCTCAGGGGTGCCTTGGGAGATGGACTCCTCCCCCTCTTGGCCGCACCCTTCCTTGGCACCTCCCTCTGCCACCTCCTCCTCCCGTAGTTGCTTAGCGAAGCCTGCCGGAGATTCTGCTGCATCCACCACCACGCCATCGTCTGGATCATCATAAACCTCTCCTTCCCCCTTGCTGGATCAAGAAGGAGGAGCGTCATCCGCTCGTGCGTGTGTTGAGCGCGGAGGTGCTGTCCGTTCGGCACTAGGTCATCGGTGATCCTGAATCACGGCAGTACGACTCCATCATCCCGTTCCATTGAACGCTTCCGCACCGATCTACAAGTGGTATGTAGATGCAATCACTCTCCCATGACTCATTGCTAGATGAACTCATAGATGGATCTTGGTGAAACCGTGGAAAAATTTTAATTTTCGCGTTTACCCAACACTATATTGGTCATCAACAACTAGAAATAAGGCAGCGGACTAGCTGTTTGCTTTGTGACTTTTGGTGTAAGGAAATTACGACCTTCGACCAAAATGGTCGCAATGGTTTAGGTTTTGGAGCCTCGACAGCTTTTGACGAATTGATGCGAAATGGTCATAGATCTATGACCAATTCTTCCGAGGTCCTTGACAAAAGGTCACTAGTTGACATATTTCTTGTAGTGTCTCTCAATGAACTTTCCCTCCCCATTATGCATAAAACGGACTCTTTCACATTAGCCATTTTTATGGTACTTGTGCTTCAAAGACGAGTTTTGGTCATGGGCCCAAGGATAATTCTTGATTGCCATACCAATTGACTCAAACATAGGTGGCTCCGGCCACCGCCCTCTCTGAGAGAGGCGGAGCTCGCCTGTTTCGTGTGGTTGTTTTGAAAGAGTGGGTTCGGACCGTTGTTAGTGTGTGTGTTGCCTTGTTGGTCTTTTCTTTTTGGCCTTGCTTTCGTCTCTTTGGTGCTTTAGCCGCTTGTCTAGAAGTCGTTTGGTTCTTTGGCGGTACTACGGCGGGTGGCGAGCTACCTACTACGCTCAGTAGTCTCTAGCCTCATTGTATACTACTGGCTGTGAGAGCAGGGGGGTTATATCGGGGCGGGAGTTTCTTCTCCCCATACCCATTCGCACGCCCTTGCTCTGTTCCTTTCTCTCGGCTTAGCCGTGGCGCGAGGAGCTCCGCGATCTCCCTCTCAGGCGTTCCTCTCCATTTCCTTCGTGGAGATGATCCCCACCTGTCCTCTTGCCATGGATGCGATTGTGCCCCGCTCCCTATTTCTTCTTGTCTAGATTTGCAATCTAGCATCTTAGGGGCATAGCAGATTGCATCTCTAGATTTTGGCCAAATCTAGGCTTGAGTAGGATGGAGAATGCTTCTAGACAGTTTGGATTGGTGTTTGGTTGGAGTATTTTTGAATTTGGTAGGACGGTAGTGCGGATCTGACCACGCAGTAGAAACTGTTGTTTCCCCATCTCGGCGGTACTACGCTCTCTCGAGCAGTACTACCGCTTGGAGCAATCTATCTCGCTTCATGGTCGCAGTACTACCTCCCTCTACCGTTTCCACCATGCTCTTACCTCTTAGTGATCTTTGGCTCGTGTTTTTGTGGCTTATGCTTGTTCTTCTTGGTTTTGCGTGTTCTTGTGTGTGTTCAGGTGATGAGGTTCCGAGCATCAAGCTCGTCTCCCATCAACAGTGGTACCTCGTCAAGCGCTACCGACCCTTGAGTCTGCCGGAGGTTCTTCAAGTGATCCACCTCCACCTCAACTCAAGAAGAAGCCTGGTGTCAAGCGAAGCCGGGCAAAACGTGCAAAATGCAGCCCAAGGAGTTACGGGCAGGCGTCGCCGCAACCGTGTATGAGGCAGACCAAGATCCCACTTTGTCAACCGTCCGTTCGGAACAGGTTCCAGTTGCCATCTTCTTTGGTGTTCTCAAAGCCAAGAAGAACCTCTTTGTCAACGTGCACTCCATCGACACCGACCATATGGAGAAGGATCCTGAATACTTTGGTGAAGCTCTTCATATGTGCACTCAACTGAACATTCTTGGGGTCATGCAATTCAAAAAAGATTATGATGTTGATATTGTGGCCCAATTCTATGCCACAGTTCATCTGGGTGATGAGAGACAGGGACGACTTGGATGACCAATGGCAAGTTGCTTTCAGTCAAGTGGAAAGCTTACATGGAGTTGATTGGGGTGCAAGATCTAGGTCTTGAGTCTCCTGGCTTTCGCCCACACATAACACCAACGCCACTCACAAGCAAGCTCTATGGCCCTCTGCACTTTGAGGATCAACCACAGACGAAGAAGGAAACTTATGAGCTGCGCCTATCCGGATATCCTTCACCAAAACTCATTAATTTGATCCTTGATCTCTTTCAACTCATTCGGTGGCATCCGATAAGGTCTCTTGGATATTGGGGCTGTCGGCAATAACTCGATCAGAAATTCAATGTCATCCGGTGGCATTCTGGTAATTCCTCCGGAAACACATCGGAAAATCTTGCACTCTGGCACTTCCTCTGAACAACTCCCGTGAGGAATGCACTGATTCTTCATCGGCTATGCTGGCTACATATGATCCTCTTACGCTCCGGGGTGGTGAGCGAGAATAGACTTCTTGACACGATCTATGTTTCCTTGAACCGTCAACCAATCCATGCCTAGGATTACATCCAAGGTGCAGGTTTCCAACACTATGAGGTCTGCGGAAATTTATGGTTCCCGATGTTGAGGTTGAATGACGCCTAAACCTGCCATCATTTCTCCTTCGGGCCCGGCGCGAAGGGGCTTCTAAGGGTTTTAGTGGGCAACCCGTACTTTTCCACAACTACCTTGATATGAATGAATCGTTGCACGAATCAAAGAGTACCAATATTGAGCGTGAATTCAATAAAACTTACCAACCACGATGTACGGCTGATCATAGGCGTCCTCCCGTCAATGTGGTTCACACGAGCGAGGAGCGGATTGGGCTTCTTTTGAGCCCCATTGCCGTTCCATTCCTCTTTGCCTCCGGGCACTCGGTGGCATAGTGCCTGTCTTACGGCACTTGAAGCGGTGATGTGGCTCAGATCCTTGAGCCGGGGCAGACGATGCTGATTGCCACTACGTTTCCATTGCCATTGCCATGGCCGACTTGTTGTCCTGGTTGCGGTTGTTCCCATTTCCTCCATGGTTATGATGGGTCTGCCCTCCGGTATGGTGCATAAGCGGGCTTCTGCTGAGCTCTGAGTTGTGCTTCCCTGGCTGTACTTCGCTTGCGACTTTCAATCTGCTGCTGCTTGCCTTCAAGTATGGTGGCCTTGTCTACCAGCTCTGGTAGTTGTTGAAGTAGCCACAATAAGCTGCATACTCAGCTCATCGTTGAGTCCCTCGAAATTTCTCCTGCTTGCGGCATCTGTGGCCACATCATCCGGGGCATAGCGAGCTAGCTTCTGAACTCATCCACGTCTTGTGCCACGTGCGGTTCCCTGGCGTAAGTTGCGGAACTCACGCTTCTTGGACTCATGGCTCCGCTGAAACATGAGCGGTGCGGAAGCTTGCTGGAACTGATCCACGTGATGGCACTTCTGGGATAAGTGGCGGTGTAGTTCTCCCACCAAGAAGCTGCAGGTCCATCAAGTTGATCTGTGCAAAGCGCACCTTCTCGCATCGGTGCATCCAACGATTAGCTCTCTTCCGACTTTGCGGAGCCAATCATCACCACAATCGCTCGGTGCTACTAGAGAACTGCGGATTCAGCCTCGAGAATCGAGTCAAGTTGTCCACGAGGGTGGTGGCGGTGGATTGTTGGTGTTGTTACGATTCGGATGAGTAGCTGCATGAGGGCATTACGCTTGGAGCAGGCTGGATGAGCTCTGGCGAAAAAGCGTGTCACGTCTGGAGGCATCGGTGTTTTGGAGTGGATGAGAAAATTAGAATAGAACAATGGTCTATGAGAAATAACACTACGCATATGAATGCACAATCATAAAACACACCAATCATTTATTCATTCCACTCAAGCATGGTTCAATCTCGATTACAAAAGCTCATGACTAATCGAAAATATCGGCCTAACTGATCGACGAAAAGTAAAAATAATATGGTGGTCGACTAAAAAGTCTTCATCAATAATCCTTGCGTCCTCACGGTGTGATGTCCTCTGTTGTGGCGCCTCCTCTTGCGGCTTCCTCGGTGGAACTCCTTCATAATCCTGATCATTACTCACGAGGGTCCATCATCTCCACTCGGAAAAGGTCCTCTCCCAAGTCCATCTTTTCCTCTATCGCGGCAAGCTTCATCTTGGTCGTCATTGTCTCCATGAAGTCGCGACTTCTTCCTCATGGTTAAGGAAATCTGCGTGTGCCTTCTCCTCCAGTTCGATTCACGGAACAAAAGCCTCCTATGTGCCTTGAGTTCGGCAAGTCTGAATCTCCGTTTCTGAGGAGACACTCCAAGTCCT
>JAHIAM010000870.1:0-87362 GCA_021605205.1 Aegilops longissima
TCTTATGAGAGCTAACAAACTTTGCATTCCGAGCCTTCTCTTCGTTTGCTACTTTTGCAAGAGGCTCATGGAGGCGGACTCATGGGACACTTTGGACGCGACAAGACATTCGCCACGCCTCCAACAACTACTTTTGGCCCAAGATGTTCATGACGTCTCACGCTTCACCAACCGATGATATACATGTCGCAAAGCTAAGTCAAAAACTCAATCTCATGGCCTTTACATGCCTCTCCTATTCCATATCAACCATGGGAAGACATTAGTATGGATTTTGTACTCGGTTTGCCTAGGACTCAAAATGGCAAGGATTCCGTGTTTGTTGTTGTGGATAGATTTTCTAAGATGGCACATTTCATTCCTTGCAACAAGATAGACGATGCTTCACATGTTGCAAATCTCTTTTGTAGGGAAATCTTGCGACTTCATGGCATACCAAAGACAATCGTCTCCGATCGTGACGTCAAGTTCTTGAGTTACTTTTGGAAGACCCTATGTGCCAAGCTCGGAATCAAGCTCTTGTTCTCCTCGGCATACCATCCTCAAACCGATGGCCAAACGGAGGTGACGAACCGCACACTATCCACTCTACTTCGTGTCTTGATCAAGAAGAACATCAAGGAATGGGAAGCATGTCTACCCATCGCCGAAATACGCCTACAATCGTGCAAGACATTCAACTACCGGCAAGTCCCCTTCGAGGTCGTCTCACGGCTTCAACCCGTTGTCCCCATTGGACATTCTACCACTTCCTCTCCAAGAGCGCACCAACATAGATGCAAGTGAGCGAGCAAGCTACATCAAGAAGATACGAAGATACAAGGCACACCATTGAGCGCCAAGTACAACGCCAAGCAAACAAGCTCAAGCGCCAACAAGCAATCCATCGTCTTCAACATTGGTGATCTAGTGTGGCTACACCTCCGCAAGGACCGCTTCCCCAAAGAACGCAAGTCAAGCTTCTCCCTCGAGCCGATGGACCTTTCAAGGTGCTAGCACTTCTAGCGACAACGCTTACAAGATCGACCTACCTCGAGACAAATACAACGTGGCGACATCTTCAACGTCAAGGACCTCGCACCATTCCACGGAGATGAAGCTTTTGATCCGAGTTCGGATCTCTCCCAAGGAGGGGGAGATGATGCGAGCATCCCGATCATCCCCATGGACCTACAACCGTCTCATCAAGAGCCAAGAGGACCCATGACACGAGCTAGAGCTAGAGCTCTCGAGAACGAGGTGACCTCCTTCCTTGTCGATATCACATATGATCCACTCGAGACATGGCTACTACCTAAGTTCGATATGCTATGCATGATTAGGTGTCAAGGGGAACCTCCCGAGGATGCACGTGAAGATGGACAAGCCTCCAAGTCCGCGGATGAAGAGAACCAACGGAGAAGGCCAAGATCAACTTCCAGGCCCCGGACATCCGGCCCCTGGAGCCTCTACCTCGGTGATGAGGACATGATTACCTTGGATACGACCAAAAATATTGCATACATGTATATTTGTGAGGTGATTTCTAATGCAAACTATGCAATAATTTATTTATGTCATCCAGGACAAAAATACTTCACAAACTGTTGTGCCATGTCTAATTGCAGGTGTATGGGACATTTCTACAATCCACATATGAAGATAAGGGAGAAAGAGATGTTTACCTGCTGTTCAAAAAGTTCTCTCACGTCACTTTTGGCCCAAGAGAAGATAGAGTCCAACTCTCTCACGTTACGGACTCAGATTCGGACTGCATGACATATACGACTCAAAACGTCAATAACTTTTCATACGGACTCCAAATTGGTTGATTCTTTTTTGTTGGAAAATAGATTTCGTGCATTTTCCAACCCAATTGGAATCACCTTAAAATCCGTCCGGGCGTTGAGTTATGGACGAAACAATCTGATCTTTGCAGCAGAATCCGAGTCAAACTACAAGTCCAAAGGTGTTACGTCACCTCCACTTGGGCCCATTGGCCTTGTACGACCTAGGGTTAGTGTTAGGCTGCCTTGGGACGTCCTCCCACCTCCTTGGCCGCTACCCTTGCTCCTATATAAGTAGATCCATCTAGTAGCTTTTTCCTTGGGATTTGTTTAGTTAAAGTTAGCCATTGCAACTTCGTGTACTTCGTTTGTGTCCAACGACCAGGCCAAGACCGCTTACGGATCCCCACGTTTATCAATACTTCATATATATTCGCAATATTCAGATTGCATTATCATATTCTTGCTTGTTCTTGATTGCGTGCAGGAATAGACCTTCGTGGTCGGTGATCATGCTTCCGCATCGTCAATAACCTCGGGAGATTGGTTTAGTGATTGCTAAGGCATAACGTCGTGCACGTTTGTAGTCGGATCGTCAAAGTCGCTCCACCAAATCGATAGTTATCATCTCATCGAAAGATCGGGACACCCTCGCCTATCAAGTGGTATCGGTTTTCAGGTTGCTCGGTGAGAATTTCCAATTGTCCCTAGATTAGATTTCTTTTCTTACCTATTGTCCAAGAAAAGCCACAAAAAAGTTAGATCTATTCATCCTTTGTCCAAGCCATCCGAGCCTTTGCAGTTTTATTTTCATTGTTTGCATTATTGAATTATCGGTTGCATCGTCGTGTCGAGTTCTTTGGTCTTAGTGTCTATTTCGTTTAGAGTTTGAGTTCTGTTCACATTAGTCACGCCGCCGCTGCATCGTTATCCTTCCGTTGACCACCATCCATCCATCAATCTCCACCACGTGCTACCCACCGTTCATTGTCATAACCATAGTTGAGATCGTTCACATCTTCACTTTATCCAATCTGCATCTTATCTAGTTTGTTTGGAAAGAGCGAGAGAGAAAAAAGTCAGAGAAAAAAAAGAGAGAAAAAAAGTAAAAAAAAAAGTCAGAGAAAAAAAAGAGAGAAAGAAAAAGGAAAAAAAGTGTGAGAAAAAAAGAGAGAAGAAAAAAAAACAAAGTTCGAATCTATCTAGACTCAATCTCGTAGATGAATTCGGATTGGAATCTGTTTTGTGCACTGTTCAGTAAAACAGGCATAACTTCCTCATACGAAGTCCGTTTTGGCTCATGAGTACTCAAATTAAAGCTAGAGACGAGCCGCATCTAAATAGTTGCAGAAGCAAGTTCAATATTTGGCACCTCAAAATCGGCTCCTAAATAGGTCTTTTGCCCTCGAAGTTCGTGAACACAGCTTATTCAGTTTTTCAAACCAGTTTTAGAATTTTTGACTCCTCATATCAACTCGAATTGAGTGATTCTTTTGAATTGGAAAGCTTGAGTTAGTAGCATTTTTTAAAAAGTTATCAGAAAATTGGCTCAAACTTTTCAAGAGGAAAATTGGAGAGAGTTGTTGTATATCTGCTTGGCGCTTGTTCTTCATCATTATCTTTCTTGCCGTTGTGATCTTCACTTATATCTTGCTGTCGAGCTACTTATTATCCTTCATTGATGCTAGTTGTGCTACGCCGTGACCTCATTAGTGTTTTAGGCTCGCGTCTCTAGTCTGGTCTAGCCTAGGACCAGCCACAGATCACCGTCGTTGAGCGTTTATTCAACATTGCATCTATGAATTGATTATTGCTAATTTTTTGCTACCATATATAGCCAACCCAGCTCCACATATTTCTACACCGTGTATCGTCGTTCCCCTAGCAATCGCTTTACACAATCTTGAGTTACTTGACACCGCTGGTTGCTGTCACCACCGCCGCATGGTAAGAACTTGTAAGATATTGATATTTGCTTTCTTGTGAGCACTTTACAACCACATCCTAGTAGTTCATAGGAACATTATTCTCGAATTTTGTTTCTTGTTTCTACTAATCATGACAGGTTCGGAGATAGAAGTTCTTGGACTGACGGACACATCTTCATCATCACGAGAGTTGGGACAACACACACTAGCATATGGTCGGGTATGTCTTTACGATCATTTGAGGTAGATTTAATCCTGCTATTTATCTAGCTTGGGAGCTTGAATTAGAAGAAGTTTTTAGTCACCATGATTTTTCGAACTTGAGAGAGTACGAGCTACCACTAGAGCATTTCTGGTTTTGCTTCATTTGGTGGAGTGTACATTGTAAGAAAAACATTGATAACCAACCCACAACTTGGAAAGTTTTGAAAGCTGTAATGAGACAACAACTTTTCCTCCTTACTATCGCCGTGAATTGCTTCGCAAATTTGAACAATTAAAACAAGGCGTAATAACTGTTCATGCTTACTACAAAGAGTTCAAATCTTATATGCATCATTGTGACATAGAAGAATCGAGGATGATACAATGAATAGATTTTTGGTGGTTTGAACCATGATATCCGTGCAAGATTTCACTATATTCCTCGTTCCATTATTGGTATGTATGTTCGCGCTTGTACCTTTGAGAGACAGCTACTGGGAGGATGCATTGGGTGACTACAACAACTACTATTCAGTTCATGCTCACCATCGTCAGTTGGTTCCTCCACCGTTGCACCTACTAGAGCAACCCCACCCCAGATTGTGCGCGACATCATCTCAAGTGTATGGTGCATTATCAAGGCCCATACCTACATCAGCTACGTCTTTGCTAAAAGGTAACATAAAGGTATTAATGATATAACTTCACATGAGAATGATGCATCCCTAGTTAACTTGAATGCATCATGTGTTGAGTTAACGGTGATTTGAGCACATCACCTATTTTAGAGAATCTTGATACTATCATGAATCGTCATGTGATCAAACAACTGAAATACCAACAATTTTGAGTGCACCCATTGAATTAACTGATGAGGACATCAATACCATTGTTACACCCACAGCCCCTCTACGCTATACATCTTGGACCAATTACTAGAGCTCATGCGCCAATTGAATTATCGGTACTTTCGTTTCTTGGTAACGATTCCAATGTTCATGAGAATATGATGCTGCCTAAATTGGATACATTTGTTTTGCTTACAAATGAAGGGCCTACCATGGACAAGAAAGATGAACCTTGGAGCAAGTTCAAGCATGGAGATGTTGGCATGCAAGGGGAACAAAACGGAGTTACAAGTGATGATTCCAGGACTTTGAAGCCACCCTAATGAGTGCATGAGGCCTTGGACGAAATATACAAGATGCCACTTCATAATATTCGTCCATAGGCTATTCTAGGTGCTCGTCACCTTATTATTGGGCCAGGCCCATGTAATTTCGAAATACTTAAGTATAGGCTGTTTTTAGAGTCCGTATGTGTGGGGAAACAAGAGTTAGGGTTGATTTGGACCCCTCCACCAAGGGCCACGAAATTCCCCCTCTTCCTCCATATATACAGCCCTTAGGGCACCGTTTAGACCTTGGGTTTTGTTTAGATTAAAAGTTCGCCATAGCTGCAACCCGGCGTGCCGTTTGTGTTCAACGACCGGACAAAGCGCCACAGAACCCCACCTTGAACAATAAAGCTTTCATCTTATATTCGCAATATCCAGATTGCAATCTCAGTTTCTTGCTTGTTCTTCGTTTGCTCGCAG
The DNA here is from genome assembly GCA_021605205.1 of Aegilops longissima. Taxonomy (NCBI): domain Eukaryota; kingdom Viridiplantae; phylum Streptophyta; class Magnoliopsida; order Poales; family Poaceae; genus Aegilops; species Aegilops longissima. The sequence goes on from JAHIAM010000870.1 coordinate 5,496, forward strand.
GAAGCAGGCCCTCGTGGTCAGGTTGATCGTGCTCGGCGTGGTCAATAACCCTCGGAAGTTCGTTTAGCGATTGCTAAGGCGCGACGTCCTCGCACGTTCGTAGTCGGATCGTCAAGGTCGACTCCCACGTAAGCGATAGCCACCATCTCATCGAAACATCGGGACACCGTTGCCTCTATCAAGTGGTATCAGATTTTCAGGTTGCTCGGTGAGGTTTTACAGTTTTTTCGTAGATTAGATCGAGTCATTCTTCATACCTAAAGTCCACGAAAAAGCCACAAAAAAATTAGGGTTAGTTCATCATATCCGAACCAATCTGAGCCTTTGCATAATCTTTTAGGGTTTTGCTTTGTTGAATTTGCGGTTGCATCGTCGTGTCTAGTTCTGGTCTTAGCGTCTAGTCTTTTAGAGTTTGAGTTCGGTCATAAGTTGTCACGCCGCCGCACCATCATCATAGCCTTGCCATCTACCACCATTGCTTATCCGCCACCGCCTTGAATCCGTATCCATATACCACCACCAATCCGTATCCATATACCACCACCAATCCGTATCCATATACCACCACCGCTACCATATACCACCACCGCTGCCATATATCTACCACCAATCCGCGTTCCTTGCATATTAGGTTTGTTTTCGAGATCCATCTAGTTTCCGATTTGTGTTTTCCTTGCCGGAGTAAGTTTCGGAAAAAAAAAGTCTGGAAACCACCCTCCGTTTAGGCCCAAAATTTTTCGAAAACGTACTTGTCAAAAAAGTTTCTGGCTATCCTATTTTTAGGTGTTTATAAGCGTATTGAGACAGTCGCCGTTATAGAAAGTTTTTTTTTACCCGTTTCCAGTTTTTGGGTCCGGGCAGTCGAAAAAAGAAAAAAGATTTGGTCAAAAAAATTTCGTGCCCATCCTGTCAGTTTGACCCCGGAAGAGTTTTGAGACACTCGCCATTATAGTGATTTTTCGCAAAAAAAAAAAAAAAAAATAGCGCAAAAAAAAAAGCAGCAAAAAAAAAAGCGAAAAAAATATTCAGAGTGTGCTTTTCCGTTGTTTCCGTGCAGCGCCGTGATTTTGTTAGTGTTCTAGGCTCGCGTCTCTAGCACGGTCTAGCCTAGGACCACCAAGATCTACCGTCGTTGAGCGTTTATTCAACTTTGCATCTCTGAATTGATTATTCTTGAACCTTTTTGCTACCATATTATAAGCCTTCCCAGCTCCACATACATCTACATCGTGCGTTTTGGCTCTCCACAGTAATCGCTCTATCCAAGCTTTGAGAGTTTTGACTACATCGGTTGCCGATCACCGCTTTCTTCTTTGGGTAGAACTGGTAAGAATTTGAGATTTGCTTGACGAATTTGTATTTGTCCACCACACCACTACCACCACTTCCTAGTAGTCCGTCGAATCATATTCTTGTGTGTTTCTATTGCTGCTAACCATGGCAGGATCACAAGCCGGCGTGGTCGGCCGGGAGAACATGACAAACAAAGCGCTACATGATAAGTTTCAACAAATGATGAGTGGGCAGGTGGAAGATGTGCTAAATAGATTTGAAGAGGCCATGGAGAAGATAGATGGCATTGAGAAGGCGTTCGAAACAAAGCTCGATAACAAGTTTAATGAATTGCTCGCGCATCTACCACTACCACCACCGGCGGCACCTAATGCACCTCTACTACAACAACAAGGACTACCTCCACATCGCGAAACAGCCCTCCGCCGAGCTTCCGTGTCCCTCTTCAGCTGGCCAAGCTCTCTGGTCTTTCTTGTTGATATACGTGGCTCCTGCTGCTGCGGTGGGGAGGATGATTATGTGAGAGATTACGAGGATGAGGTTGATCAACATCGAACTACGTGCAACCACCAGCACCACAACCACCAGGTCGTCCACATGCAAATAATGGCAATGTTGGGCTCCCCTTGAGTGCGAGATCATGACCATCTCCCTAAACTGAAATTGAATATTCCACCATTTGAGGGTAGATATGTTCACGATATATATCTTACTTGGGAGTTAGAAACTGAACAACGATTTACATGTTTACAATATCACGAGGAGAGGCGTGTTCTGCTGCTGTTTGTGCTTTCACTAGCTTTGCATGTGTTTGGTGGTGCGAACATTGTAGATTATATCCTGTTCCAGCTACTTGGGCTGCTTTGAAAACTGCTATGCGTGTACTCGTTGGGTTCCACCATATTATCAACGTGAATTACTTCAAAATTGCAGCGCTTAAGAAAAGGAAAAATTCGGTGAAGAATATTATCAGGAATTACAAACCGGCTTGATTAGATGTGGTATTGTTGAGGAGCATGAAGCTATGCTTGCACGTTTTACGGGTGGATTAAATAGAGAGATTCAGACCAGTCTAGACTACAAGGATTATAATAATATCACTCGATTATTCCATCTTGCTTGTAAAGCTGAACATGAAGTGCAGGATCGACGGTGCCTTGGGCGGACTAACTTTTCTGCAGGTCGACCTTCATCATGGACACCACGTGCATCATCTACGCCCACACGTTCTACTACACGGCACCTCCATCGGCTGCCACCTCCAACCGTGATAGAAAGCAGGCACAACCACCACTATCCGCCAAGAGCACACCTGCTGGGCCTACGTTGCGCTTCTTCTTACGATAGAGGCGAGGTGTCCCGATCTTCGATGAGATGATAACTATCGATTTGGTGGAGACGACTTTGGCGATCCGACTACAAGCGCACGACGTTGCGCCTTAGCAATCGCTAAACCAACTCCGAGAGGTTATTGACCATGCCGAGCACGATCAACGACCACGAAGGTCTATTTCCTGCAAGCAATCGAAGAACAAGCAAGAATATGATAAAACAATCTGAATATTGCGAATATATATGAAGTATTGATAATGGTGGGGATCCGTAAGCGGTCTTGGTCTGGTCGTTGGACACAAACGAAGTACACGAAGTTGCAATGGCTAACTTTTAACTAAACAAATCCCAACGTCTAAACGGTACCCTAAGGGCTGTATATATGGAGGAAGAGGGGGAAATTTCGTGGCCCTTGGTGGAGGGGTTCGAAATCAACCCTAACTCTTGTTTCCCCACACATACGGACTCTAAAACAGCCTATACTTAAGTATTTCGAAATTACATGGGCTGGCCCAATAATAAGGTGACGAGCACCTAGAATAGCCTCGGGACGACATTTATGAAGTAGCATCTTGTATATTTCGTCCAAGGCTTCATGCATCCATTATGGTGGCTTCAAAGTCTGAAATCATCACTTGTAACTCCATTCTTGTTCCCCTTGCATGGCATTATCTCCATGCTTGTTCTTGCTCAATGTCCATCCTTCTCCAAGCTAGGGCCTTCATTTGTAAGCAAAACAAATGTATCCAATTTAAGCAGCATCATATTCTCATGAACATTAGAATCATTACCAAGAAACGAAAGTACCGATAATTTAATTGGCGCGTCTTGAGCTCTAGTAATTGGTCCAAGATATGTAGCAGTTGTTGGGGAACGAGTAATTTCAAAAATTTCCTACGATCACGCAAGACCATGGTGATGGCATAGCAACGAGAGGGAGAGTGTCCGTCCACGTACCCTCGTGAGACCGAAAGCGAAGCGTTATAACAACGCGGTTGATGTAGTCGTCGTCTTCACGATCCGACCGATCCAAGCACCGAGCGTATGGCACCTCCGAGTTACGCACACGTTCAGCTCGATGGCGATCCCGGACTCGATCCAGCAAAGTGTCGGGATGAGTTCCACGTCGACGACGGCGTGGTGGCGATGTTGATGCTCCACCGGCGCAGGGCTTCGCCTAAGCTCATGACGATATGACTTCTCCGGCGCAGGCTTCGCCTAAGCTCATGACGATATGACGAAGTGGAATATAGTGGAAGGGGCACCGACACGGCTAAGGAAAGATCCGTAGATCAACTTGTGTGTCATGGGGTGCCCCTGCCTCGTATATAAAGGAGCCAAGGGGAGGTGGCGGCCCAAGGGGAGGCGCGCAAGGAGTCCTACTCCTCCGGAGTAGGATTCCCCCAATCCTAGTTGGATTAGGATTGAGGGGGAAGAGAGAGAGGGGGCGGCCCACCTTTCCTAGTCCTAATAGGACTAGGGAAAGGGGGGCGCCACCTAGGGCAGCCCTTCTCCTTTCCTCCAAGGCCCACTATGGGCCCATGAAGTTCCCGGGGGTTCGGTAACCTCCTCGATAAATTTTTCACTCGGAACCCTTCGAAGTCAAACATAGGCTTCAATATATCAATCTTTATGTCTCGACCATTTGAGACTCCTCGTCATGTCCGTGATCACATCCGGGACTCGAACAAACTTGGTGCATCAATACTTATAAACTCATAATGAGCTGTCATCGAAGCGTTAAGCGTGCGGACCCTACGGGTTCGAGAATTATGTAGACATGACCTAGAACCATTCTCGGTCAATAACCAATAGCGGAACCTGGATGCCCATATTGGTTCCTACATATTCTCTGAAGATCTTTTATCGGTCAAACCGCATAACGACATCGTTGTTCCTTTGTCATCGGTATGTTACTTACCCGAGATTCGATCGTCGGTATCAATACCTAGTTCAATCTCGTTACGGTAAGTCTCTTTACTCGTTCGTAATACATCATCTCACAACTAACTCATTAGTTGTAATGCTTGCAAGGCTTAAGTGATGTGTATTACCGAGAAGGCCTAGAGATACCTCTCCAGACAATCGGAGTGACAAAACCTAATCTCGAAATCGCCAACCCAACAAGTACCTTTGGAGACACCTGTAGTACTCCTTTATAATCAACCGATTACGTTGTGACGTTTGGTAGTACCAAAGTGTTCCTCCGTAAACGCGAGTTGCATAATCTCATAGTTATAGGAACATGTATGGGTCATGAAGAAAGCATTAACATACTAAACGATCAAGTGTTAAGCTAACGGAATGGGTCATGTCAATCAGATCATTCAACTAATGATGTGACCTTGTTAATCAAATAACAACTCCTTGTTCATGGTTAGGAAACATAACCATCTTTGATTAACAAGCTAGTCAAGTAGAGGCATACTAGTGACGTCATTGTTTGTCTATATATTCACACATGTATTATGTTTCCGGTTAATACAATTCTAGCATGAATAATAAACATTTATCATGATATAAGGAAATAAATAATAACTTTATTATTGCCTCTAGGGCATATTTCCTTGATCTCCCACTTGCACTAGAGTCAATAATCTAGATTACAAAGTAATGATCCTTACACCCATGGAGTCTTGGTGCTGATCATGTTTTGCTCGTGGAAGAGGCTTAGTCAGCACCGCAACATTCAGATCCGTATGTATTTTGCAAATCTCTATGTCTCCCACTTGGACTTGGTCCCGAATGGAATTGAAGCGTCTCTTGATATGCTTGGTCCTCTTGTGAAATCTGGATTCCTTTGCCAAGGCAATTGCACAATATTGTCACAGAAGATCTTCATCGGTCCCGATGCACTAGGTATGACACCTAGATCGAAATGAACTCTTTCATCCAGACTCCTTCATTCGCTGCTTCAAGCAGCTATGTACTCCGCTTCACATGTATATCCCGCCACGACGCTTTGTTTAGAACTGCACCAACCGACAGCTCCACCGCTTAATAAAAACACGTATCCGGTTTGCGATTTAGAATCGTCCGGATCAGTGTCAAAACTTGCATCGGCGTAACCATTTACGACTAGCTCTTTGTCACCTCCATATATCGAGAAACATATCCTTAGTCCTTTTCGGTATTTCAGGATGTTCTTGACCGCTGTCCATGATCCACTCTGGATTACTTTGGTACCTTCTGCCAAGCTTACAGCTAAGCATCGTCAGTCCGGTACACAGCATTGCATACATGATAGAGCCTATGGCTGAAGCATAGGAACATCTTTCATTTTCTCTCTATCTTCTGCTGTGGTCGGGCATTGAGTTTGACTCAATCTTACACCTTGTAACACAGGTAAAAACCTTTCTTTGCTCGATCCATTTTGAACTTCTTCAAAACTTTATCAAGGTATGTGCTTTGTGAAAGTCCAATTAAGCGTCTTGATCTATCTCTATAGATCTTGATGCCCAATATGTAAGCAGCTTCACGAGGTCTTTCATTGAAAAACTTTTATTCAAGTATCCTTTATGCTATCGAGAAATTCTATATCATTTCCAATCAATAATATGTCGTCCACATATAATATTAGAAATGCTCTAGAGCTCCCACTCACTTTCTTGTAAATCTGAGCTTCTCCAAAAGTCTGTATAAACCCATATGCTTTGATCACACTATCAAAGCGTTTATTCCAACTCGAGAGGCTTGCACCGGACCATAAATTGATCATTGGAGCTTGCACACTTTGTTAGCACCTTTTGGATCGACAAAACCTTCGGTTGCATCATATACAACTCTTCTTCTAGAAATCCATTCAAGAATGCAGTTTTACATCCATTTGCCAAATTTCATAATCATAAAATCGGCAATTGCTAACATGATTCGAACAGACTTAAGCATCGCCACGGGTGAGAAAGTCTCATCGTAGTCAACCCTTGAACTTGTCGAAAACCTTTCGCAACAAGTCGAGCTTTGTAGACAGTTACATTACCATCGGCGTCGGTCTTCTTCTTAAAGATCCATTTATTTTCAATGGCTTGCCGATCATCGGGCAAGTCAACCAAAGTCCATACTTTGTTCTCATACATGGATCCCATCTCAGATTTCATGGCTTCAAACCATTTTGCGGAATCTGGGCTCACCATCGCTTCTTCATAGTTTGTAGGTTCGCCATGGTCAAGTAACATGACTTCCGAATAGGATTACCGTACCACTCAGTGCGTATTTTACTCTGGTTGACCTCGAGGTTCGGTAGTAACTTGATCTGAAGCTTCATGATCATCATCATTAGTTTCTTCACTAATTGGTGTAGTTGTCACGGGAACCATTTCTTGTGATGAACTACTTTCCAATAAGGGAGCAGATCTGATTATCTCATCAAGTTCTACTTTCCTCCCACTCACTTCTTTCGAGAGAAACTCCTTCTCTAGAAAGGATCCGAATTTAACAACGAAAATCTTGCCTTCAGATCTGTGATAGAAGGTGTACCCAACATCTCCTTTGGGTATCCTATGAAGACACATTTTTCCGATTTGGGTTCGAGCTTATCGGTTGAAGTTTCTTTACATAAGCATCGCAGCCCCAAACTTTAAGAAACGAAAACTTTGGTTTCTTGCCAAACCACAGTTCATAAGGCGTCGTCTCAGCGGTTTTGACGGTGTCCTATTCAACGTGAATGCGGCCGTCTCTAAAGCATAACCCCAAAAGCGATAGCGGTAAATTGGAAATAGACATCATAGATCGCACCATATCTAGTAAAATACGATTCTGACGTTCGGACACACCATTTCTCTGTGGTGTTCGGGTGGCGTGAGTTTGAAACTATTCCACATTGTTTCAAATGTAAACCAAACTCGTAACTCAAATATTCTCCTCCACGATCAGATCGTAGAAACTTTATTTTCTTGTTACGATGATTTTCCACTTCACTCTGAAATTCTTTGAACTTTTCAAATGTTTCAGATTTGTGTTTCATTAAGTAGATATACCCATATCTGCTCAAATCATCTGTGAAGGTGAGAAAATAACGATACCGCCGCGTGCCTCAACATTCATTGGACCACAAACATCGGTATGTATGATTTCCAACAAATCAGTTGCTTGCTCCATAGTTCCGGAGAAGCGGCGTTTTGGTCATCTTGCCCATGAGGCACGGTTCATAAGTACCAAGTGATTCATAATCAAGTGATTCCGAAGCCCATCAAGATGGAGTTTCTTCATGCGTTTTACACCGATATGACCTAAGCGGCGAGTGCCACAAATAAGTTGCACTATCATTATCAACTCTGCATCTTTTGGCTTCAACATTATGAATATGTGTATCACTATGTCGAGATTCAACAAGAATAGACCATTCTTCAAGGGTGCATGACCATAAAAGATATTACTCATATAAATAGAACAACCATTATTCTCTGATTTAAATGAATAACCGTCTCGCATTAAACAAGATCCAGATATAATGTTCATGCTCAACGCGGCACCAAATAACAATTATTTAGGTCTAAAACTAATCCGAAGGTAGATGTAGAGGTAGCGTGCCGATTGCGATCACATCGACTTTGGAACCATTTCCAACGCGCATCGTCACCTCGTCCTTAGCCAATCTTCGCAATCCGTAGTTCCTGTTTGAGTTGCAAATATTAGCAATGAACCAGTATCAAATACCTGTGTACTATCATGAGTATTAGTAAGGTACACATCAATAACATGTATATCACATATACCTTTGATCACCTTGCCATCCTTCTTATCCGCCAAATACTTGGGGCAGTTCCGCTTCGATGTCCAGTTTGCTTGCGGTAAAAACACTCGGTTTCAGGCTTAGGTCCAGACTTGGGTTTCTTCTCTCGAGCAGCAACTTGCTTGCTGTTCTTTTGAAGTTTCCTTCTTCTTCCCTTTGCCCTTTTCTTGAAACTAGTGGTCTTGTTGACCATCAACACTTGATGCTCTTTCTTGATTTCTACCTCATGCTTTTAGCATCGCGAAGAGCTCGAGAATTGTCTTAGTCATCCCTTGCATATTATAGTTCATCACGAAGCTCTTATAGCTTGGTGGCGGTGATTGGAGAATTTCATCAATGACACTATCATCCGGAAGATTAACTCCCGGCTGAATTAAGTGATTGTTATACCCGGACATTTTGAGTATGTGCTCACTAGTTGAACTATTCTCCTCCATCTTGCAGCTATAGAACTTATTGGAGACTTCATATCTCTCAATCCGGGCATTTGCTTGAAATATTAACTTCAACTCTGGAACATCTCATATGCTCCATGGCGTTCAAAACGTCGTTGAAGACCCGGTTCTAAGCCGTAAAGCATGGCACATCGAACTATTGAGTAGTCATCAGCTTTGCTTTGCGACGTTCATAACTTCGCTCAAAGATCTGCAGCAGCGAGCTGTCACCCAGCGGTGCTTCCAGGACGTAATTTTACGTGCAGCAATGAGGATAATCCTCAAATTACGGACCCAATCCGTGTAATTGCTACCATCATCTTTCAACTTTGCTTTCTCAAGGAACGCATTAAAATTCAACGGAACAACAAAGACGAGCCATCTATCTACAGTAAACATAGACAAGCAAAATACTATCAGGTACTAAGTTCATGATAAATTAAAGTTCAATTAATCATATTACTTAAGAACTCCCACTTAGACTGACATCTCTCTAGTCATCTTAAGTGATTACGTGATCCAAATCAACTAAACCATGTCCGATCATCACGTGAGATGGAGTAGTTTCAATGGTGAACATCACTATGTTGATCATATCTACTATATGATTCACGTTCGACCTTTCGGTCTCCGTGTTCCGAGGCCATATCTGTTATATGCTAGGCTCGTCAAGTTTAACTTTGAGTATTCCGCGTGTGCAACTGTTTTGCACCGTTGTATTTGAACGTAGAGCCTATCACACCCGATCATCACGTGGTGTCTCAAAGACGAAGAACTTTCATAGCGGTGCATACTCGGGAGAACACTTCTTGATAATTTTAGTGAGAGATCATCTTATAATGCTACCGTCAATCAAAGCAAGATAAGATGCATAAAGGATAAACATCACATGCAATCAATATAAGTGATATGATATGGTCATCATCATCTTGTGCTTGTGATCTCCATCGCGAAGCACCGTCATGATCACCATCGTCACCGGCGCGACACCTTGATCTCCATCGTAGCATCGTTGTCGTCTCGCCAACTATTGCTTCTCGACTATCGCTACTCCTTAGTGATAAAGTAAAGCAATTACATGGCGTTGCATTTCATACAATAAGCGACAACCATATGGCTCCTGCCGATTGCCGATAACTTCGGTTACAAAACATGATCATCTCATACAATAAAATATAGCATCACGTCTTGACCATATCACATCACAACATGCCTGCAAAAACAAGTTAGGCGTCCTCTACTTTGTTGTTGCAAGTTTTACGTGGCTGCTACGGGCTGAGCAAGAACCGTTCTTACCTACGCATCAAAACCACAGCGATACTTCGTCAAATAGACTCGTTTAACCTTCTCAAGGACGGGCGTAGCCACACTCGATTCAACTAAAGTGAGAGAGCAGACACCCGCGGTCACCTTTAAGCAACGAGTGCTCGGGCGGTGAAACCAGTCTCGCGTAAGCGTCTGGCGTAATGTCGGTCCGGGCGCTTCATCTCACAATACCGCTGAACCAAAGTATGACATGCTGGTAGGTAGTATGACTTGTATCGCCCACAACTCACTTGTGTTCTACTCGTGCATATGACATCAACGCATAAAACCAGGCTCGGATGCCATTGTTGGGGAGCGTAGTAATTTCAAAAAATTCCTACGATCACGCAAGACCATGGTGATGGCATAGCAGCGAGAGGGGAGAATGTCCGTCCACGTACCCTCGTGAGACCGAAAGCGAAGCGTTATAACAACGCGGTTGATGTAGTCGTGCGTCTTCACGATCCGACCGATCCAAGCACCGAGCGTCACGGCACCTCCGAGTTACGCTGCGTTCAGCTCGATGGCGATCCCGGACTCCGATCCAGCAAAGTGTCGGGGATGAGTTCCGTCGACCTGACGGCGTGGTGGCGATGTTGATGCTCCACCGACGAGGGCTTCGCCTAAGCTCATGACGATATGACTTCTCCGGCGCAGGGCTTCGCCTAAGCTCATGACGATATGACCGAAGTGGAATATGGTGGAAGGGGCACCGCACTGCGGCTAAGGAAAGATCCGTAGATCAACTTGTGTGTCATGGGGTGCCCCTGCCCCGTATATAAAGGAGCCAAGGGGAGGTGGCGGCCCAAGGGAGGCGCGCAAGGAGTCCTACTCCCTCCGGGAGTAGGATTCCCCCTCCAATCCTAGTTGGATTAGGATTCCGGAGGGGGACAGAGAGAGAGGGGGGCCGGCCCACCTTTCCTAGTCCTAATAGGACTAGGGAAAGGGGGGGGCGCGGCCACCTAGGGCAGCCCCTTCTCCTTTCCTCCAAGGCCCACTATGGGCCCATGAAGTTCCCGGGGGGTTCCGGTAACCTCCTGTTTTCACTCGGAACCCTTCCGAAGTCCAAACATAGGCTTCCAATATATCAATCTTTATGTCTCGACCATTTCGAGACTCCTCGTCATGTCCGTGATCACATCCGGGACTCCGAACAAACTTGGTGCATCAATACTTATAAACTCATAATGAATGTCATCGAAGCGTTAAGCGTGCGGACCCTACGGGTTCGAGAATTATGTAGACATGACCTAGAACCATTCTCGGTCAATAACCAATAGCGGAACCTGGATGCCCATATTGGTTCCTACATATTCTCGAAGATCTTTATCGGTCAAACCGCATAACGACATCGTTGTTCCCTTTGTCATCGGTATGTTACTTACCCGAGATTCGATCGTCGGTATCCAATACCTAGTTAAATCTCGTTACGGTAAGTCTCTTTACTCGTTAAGTAATACATCATCTCACAACTAACTCATTAGTTGTAATGCTTGCAAGGCTTAAGTGATGTGTATTACCGAGAAGGCCTAGAGATACCTCTCCAGACAATCGGAGTGACAAAACCTAATCTCGAAATCGCCAACCCAACAAGTACCTTTGGAGACACTGTAGTACTCCTTTATAATCACCCGATTCACGTTGTGACGTTTGGTAGTACCAAAGTGTTCCTCCGGCAAGCGGGAGTTGCATAATCTCATAGTTATAGGAACATGTATGGGTCATGAAGAAAGCATTAACATACTAAACGATCAAGTGTTAAGCTAACGGAATGGGTCATGTCAATCAGATCATTCAACTAATGATGTGACCTTGTTAATCAAATAACAACTCCTTGTTCATGGTTAGGAAACATAACCATCTTTGATTAACAAGCTAGTCAAGTAGAGGCATACTAGTGACATACTGTTTGTCTATATATTCACACATGTATTATGTTTCCGGTTAATACAATTCTAGCATGAATAATAAACATTTTATCATGATATAAGGAAATAAATAATAACTTTATTATTGCCTCTAGGGCATATTTCCTTCAGCAGTAGGGGCTGTGGGTGTAACAATGGTATTGATGTCCTCATCATCCTCCCCTTCTTGAAATGAAGTCGTCCTCGACGGAAGCTCATATTCCTCACCCAAATAAGGCTTCAAATCTGCAATGTTAAAAGTGGGACTAACCCCAAAATCTGCAAGCAGCTCAAGTTTATATGCATTATCATTTATTTTCTCTAACACCTTAAATGGACCATCAGCACGTGGCATTAGCTTTGATTTGCGCAAATTAGGAAACCTATCCTTACATAAATGTAACCAAACAAGATCTCCGGTGCAAAGACAACATGTTTTCTACCCTTATCTCCAGCAAGTTTATATTTAGCATTCATCGCTCAATGTTTTCCTTAGTTATCTCATGCATTTTTAAAATCAATTCAGCACGTTCTTTAGCATCAAAATTAACCTTCTCCGAAGATGGAAGAGGCAACAAATCAATAGGTGCACGAGGTAGGAAGCCATACACAATTTCAAAGGGCACATCTTAGTAGTAGAATGCAATGAGCGATTATAAGCAAATTCAATATGAGGCAAGCATTCTTCCCACATTTTCTTATTATTCTTCAAAACAGCCCTAAGCATAGTAGACAATGTTCTATTGACTACTTCAGTTTATCCATCGGTTTGGGGGTGACAAGTAGTACTAAAAGCAGTTTAGTCCCCAACTTAGCCCATAAACATCTCCAAAAGTGGCTAAGAAATTTAGTATCACGATCTGAAACAATAGTATTTGGCACACCATGCAAGCGAATAATTTCACAAAAGAACAAATCAGCAACATTAACAGCATCATCGCTTTTATGACATGGTATAAAGTGTGCCATTTTTGAGAATCTATCCACGACAACAAATATGCTATCCCTCCCCTTCTTTGTTCGAGGTAAACCTAAAACAAAGTCCATAGATATATCCTCCCAAGGAACACTAGGCACAGGCAAAGGCATATATAAACCATGAGGATTGAGTCGTGACTTAGCTTTTTGACATGTAGTGCAGCGAGCAACAAAGCGCTCAACATCCGTCTCATCTTTGGCCAAAAGAAATGTGTAGCAAGTATATCCTCCGTCTTCTTGACGCCAAAGTGTCCCATTAATCCTCCTCCATCGCCTCCTGCAACAACAAAAGGCGAACAGAGCTAGCAGGAATGCATAGCTTGTTAGCACGGAACACAAAACCATCATTAATAACGAACTTGTTCCATGTTCTTCCTTCTTTACAATTCTGCATTACATCTTTAAAATCAGCATCATGCACATATTGATCTTTGATGGTCTCCAAACCAAATATTTTGAAGTCAAGTTGTGAAAGCATAGTATAGCGACGAGACAAAGCATCGGCAATAACATTTTCTTTACCCTTCTTGTGTTTAATGACATAAGGGAAAGTCTCAATGAATTCAACCCATTTAGCATGTCTACGATTCAGTTTAGCTTGACTTTTAATATGTTTCAAAGATTCATGATCAGAATGTATAACAAATTCTTTGGGCCATAAATAATGTTGCCATGTCTCTAATGTCGAACAAGAGCATATAATTCTTTGTCATAAGTAGAATAGTTCAGACTAGGCCCACTCAATTTTTCGAGAAAAGTATGCAACAGGTTTGCCATCTTGTAATAACACACCTCTAATCCAATTCCACTAGCATCACATTCAAGCTCAAAAGTCTTATTAAAGTCAGGAAGTTGGAGTAAAGGGCATGTGTCAACTTATCTTTCAATACCGTGAAGGCTTCTTCCGGTGCGGTACCCCAAACAAAAGGCACATCCTTCTTTGTAAGCTCATTGAGAGGTGCAGCAATGGTGCTAAAGTCTCTCACAAAGCGCCTATAGAAACCAGCGAGTCCAAGAAAACTCCTCACTTGTGTGACCGTTTTGGGCTGCGGCCAACTCTCAATAGCTTCAATCTTGGCTTTATCAACTTCAATTCCTGTGGAGTAACAACATAGCCAAGAAAAGATACTCGGTCGGTGCAAAAGGTGCACTTCCCAAGGTTACCAAACAAGCGTGCATCACGTAGAGCATTAAAACAACACGTAAATGTTCCAAATGTTCTTCCAAAGATTTGCTATAAATCAGTATATCATCAAAGTAAACTACCACAAATCGTCCAATGAAAGCACGTAAAACTTCGTTCATTAATCTCATGAAAGTACTAGGTGCATTAGTTAACCCAAAAGGCATGACTAACCACTCATATAATCCAAACTTAGTTTTAAATGCTGTTTTCCATTCATCTCCCAATTTCATACGAATTTGATGGTATCCACTCATAAATCAACTTTGGAGAATATTGTAGAGCCACTCAATTCATCAAGCATATCATCTAGCCTAGGAATAGGATGACGATAACGAATAGTAATATTATTAATGCCTCTACAATCAACACACATACGCGAAGTACCATCCTTTTTAGGCACTAGTATAATAGGAACAGCACAAGGACTAAGAGATTCGCGTATATAACCTTTCTCGAGCAGCTCCTGTACTTGACGTATAATCTCCTTCGTCTCCTCTGGATTGGTACGGTATGGTGCGCGGTTGGGTAGCGATGCACCGGGAATTAAGTCAATTTGATGCTCAATCCCTCGAATAGGTGGTAATCCCGGTGGCACGTCTTGTGGGAAGGCGTCGGCGAACTCCTGCAAAATGTTAGTGACAGCGAGGGGCAAAGAGGAAGGCACGTCCTCGAATGAAAATAATGCCTCTTTGCACACAAAAGCATAGCAAACAGATTTGCTAGAATCTAGCTCATCAATATCAGATTTGGTGGCAAATAAACATGCACTTTTCAGTTTAATTTCAGAAGCAACATTAGATGGTTTATTATTAGGCTTCATTTGTTGCTCAAATTCTTTTGCCACAATCTGATTTTCACTCTTATTTTTCTCCTGTTTTGCTTTATTAGCTCTATTAATATCATCTTTCAAAATGGAATCAGGAGTCATAGGAAGCAAAGTAATATTTTTATCCTTGTGAACAAGAGTATACTGATTGTTTCTACCATGGTGTACAGAATTTTTATCAAATTGCCATGGTCTACCAAGTAATAAGGAACATGCTTGCATAGGTACCACATCACAATCAACATAATCAGCATATGTAGAGATACTAAAATGCACACGAACAGATCGTGTTACCTTAACCTTGCCGCTGTTGTTGAACCATTGGATGTAGTAAGGATGTGGATGTGGTCTTGTGGTGAGAAAGCTTCTCCACCATATCCATGCTAGCCAAGTTGTTGCAGCTCCTCCATCTATGATGGCCTTGAGTAGAACGTTCCTTCACAACTCCTTTGTATGGAACAAGTTATGCCTCTGATTTTGCTCAGCTTGTGTAACCTGCACACTCAAAACACGTTGAGCAACTAAACATTCATACTGTCGGCATCTTGACAGCCATGTATTGCGTCTCAAGATCAGAATCATCTCCACCGTGTTCTTCATGTGTAATAAGAGCCAAAGTCTCTTCATCATAGTCACTAGCGGACTCATACCCACCATCCTCGGTAGCAATCATCACACGCTGAGATTGGCATTCTCTCATAAAATGTCCTCTTCCCTTACAACGACGACAAATAATATCACTTGTGTGCCCTGTTGGCGCCATGGAAGAAGAAGAGCTCTGTGTAGGCCCAGCAGGTGTGCTCTTGGCGAGATAGTGGTGGTTGTGCCTGCTTTCTTGTATCACGGTTGGAGGTGGCAGCCGGCGGAGGTGCCGGTGTAGTAGAGCGTGTGGAAGTAGATGATGCACGTGGTGTCCATGATGAAGGTCGACCTGCGAGAAAAGTTAGTCCGCGCCAAGGCACATCGATCCTGCACTTCACGTTCAGCTTTACAAGCAAGATGGAATAATCGAGTGATATTATTATAATCCTTGTAGTCTAGAATGGTCTGAATCTCTCTATTTAATCCACCCGAAAAGCGTGCAAGCATAGCTTCATTCTCCTCAACAATACCACATCTAATCAAGCCAGTTTGTAATTCACGATAATATTCTTCTACGAATTTTTCCTTGTCTTAAGCGCTGCAATTTTTGAAGTAATTCACGCTGATAATATGGTGGAACCCAACGAGATACGCATAGCAGTTTTCAAAGCAGCCCAAGTAGCTGGAACAGGATATAATCTACAATGTTGAGACCACCAAACACATGCAAAGCTAGTGAAAGCACAAACAGCAGCAGAACACGTCTCTCCTCGGGATATTGTAAACATGTAAATCGTTGTTCAGTTTCTAACTCCCAAGTAAGATATATATCAGGAACATATCTACCCTCAAATGGTGGAATATTCAATTTCAGTTTAGGGAGATGGTCATGATCTCGTACTGAATGGGAGCCGAACATTGCCATTATTTGCATGTGGGCGACCTGGTGGTTGTGGTCTTTGGTGGTTGCACGTAGTTCGATGTTGATCAACCTCATCCTCGTAAGCTCTTACATAATCATCCTCCCCACCGCAGCAGCAGGAGCCACGAAGTATCAACAGCAGCACAAAGCAGCTTGGCGGTGAAGAGGGACACGGGAAGCTCGGCGGAGGGCTGTTTCGCGATGTGGAGGTAGTCCGTGTTGTTGTAGTAGAGGTGCGTTAGGTGCAGCCGGTGGTGGTGGTGGTAGACGCGAGCAATTCATTAAACTTGTTATCGAGCTTTGTTTGACGCCTTCTCAATGCCATCTATCTTCTCCATGGCCTCTTCAAATCTATTTAGCACATCGTCCACCTGCCCACTCATCATTTGTTGAAACTTATCATGTAGCGCTTTGTTTGTCATGTTCTCCCGGTCGGTCTAAATCGACTTGTGATCCTGCCATGGTTAGCAGCAATAGAAACACACAAGAATATGATTGACAGACTACTAGGAAGTGGTGGTGGTGGTGTGGTGGACGATCACAAATCCGTCGAGCAAATCTCAAATTCTTACCAGTTCTTACCAAAGAAGCGGTGATCGGCAACCGATGTAGTCAAAACTCTCAAAGCTTGGATAGAGCGATTACGGGGAGAGTCAAGCATACGATGTAGATGTATGTGGAGCTGGGAAGGCTTATAATATGGTAGCAAAAAGGTTAGCAATAATCAATTCAGAGATGCAAAGTTGAATAAGCGCTCAACGAGACAGTCTTGTCTTTGGTCCTAGGCTAGACCGTGCTAGAGACGCGAGCCTAGAACACTAACAAAATCACGGCGCTGCACGGAAACAACGGAAAAGCACACTCTGGAATTTTTCTCTTTTTTTTTTTTTTTTTTTTTTTTTTTTTTTTTTTTTTGCGCTGCTTTTTTTTTGCAAAAATTACTATAATGGCGAGTGTCTCAAAACTCTTCCGAGGTCAAACCGACGGGATGGGCACGAAATTTTTCGACCAATTTTTTTTTTTTTTATTGCCGGACCCAAAAGCTGAAGCGGGTCAAAAAACTTTCTATAACGGCGATTGTCTCAATACGCTTATAAACCCTAAAAATAGGATAGCCAGAAAATTTTTTGACAAGTGCGTTTTGGAAAATTTTGGGCCTAAGCGAGAGGTGGTTTCGGAAATTTTTTTTTCCGAAACCTACGCGGGCAAGGAAACACGAATCGGAAACTAGATGGATCTCGAAAACAAACCTATCTTGAGAAGAACTCGGATTGGTGGTGGATATATGGTGGTGGTATATGGCAGCGGTGGTGGTATATGGTAGCGGTGGTGGTATATGGATATGGATTGAGGCGGTGGCGGATAAGCAATGGTGGAAGATGGCAAGGCGATGATGATGGTGCGGCGGCGGCGTGACAACTTATGACCAGAACTCGAAACTCTAAAAGACTAGACTCTAAGACCAGCAACTTGACACGACGATGCAACCGCAAATTCAACAAAGCAAAAACCCTAAAAAGATTATGCAAAGGCTCAGATTGGTTCGGATATGATGAACTAACCCTAATTTTTTTGTAGCTTTTTGGTGGACAATAGGTATGAAGAACAGACTCGATCGAAACTACGAAAAACTGTAAAATCTCACCGAGCAACCTGGAAATCTGATACCACTTGATAGAGGCGAGGGTGTCCCGATCTTTCGATGAGATGATAACTATCGATTTGGTGGAGACGACTTTGACGATCCGACTACAAACGTGCACGACGTTGCGCCTTAGCAATCGCTAAACCAACTCCGAGAGGTTATTGACCGCGCTGGAGCACGATCAACGACCACGAAGGTCTATTCCTGCAAGCAATCGAAGAACAAGCAAGAATATGATAAAACAATCTGAATATTGCGAATATATATGAAGTATTGATAATGGTGGGGATCCGTGGCGGTCTTGGTGCGGTCATTGGACACAAACAAAGTACGAAGTTGCAATGGCTAACTTTTAACTAAACAAATCCCAAGGTCTAAGCGGTGCCCTAAGGGCTGTATATATGGAGGAAGAGGGGAAATTTCGTGGCCCTTGGTGGAGGGGTCGAAATCAACCCTAACTCTTGTTTCCCACACATACGGACTCTAAAACAGCCTATACTTAAGTATTTCGAAAATACATGGGCCTGGCCCAATAATAAGGTGACGCAACACCTAGAATAGCCTCGGGACGACATTTATGAAGTAGCATCTTGTATATTTCGTCCAAGGCTTCATGCATCCATTATGGTGGCTTCAAAGTCCTGAAATCATCACTTGTAACTCCGTTCTTGTTCCCCTTTGCATGGCATTATCTCCATGCTTGTTCTTGCTCAATGTCCATCCTTCTCCAAGCTAGGGCCTTCATTTGTAAGCAAAACAAATGTATCCAATTTAGGCAGCATCATATTCTCATGAACATTAGAATCATCACCAAGAAACGAAAGTACCTGATAATTTAATTGGCGTGCGCGAGCTCTAGTAATTGGTCCAGTATATGTAGCAGTAGGGGCTGTGGGTGTAACAATGGTATTAATGTCCTCATCATCTTCTTCCATGGCGTCAACAGGGCACACAAGTGATATTATTTGTCGTCGTTGTAAGGGAAGAGGACATTTTGCAAGAGAATGCCAATCTCAGCGTGTGATGATTGCTACTGAGGATGGTGGGTATGAGTCCGCTAGTGACTATGATGAAGAGACTTTGGCTCTTATTACACATGAAGAACATGGTGGAGATGATTCGATCATGAGGCGCAATTCATGGCTCTTGAAGATCTTGACAGGTATGAATGTTTAGTTGCTCAACGTGTTTTGAGTGTGCAGGTTACACAAGCTGAGCAAAATCAGAGGCATAACTTGTTCCATACAAATGGAGTTGTGAAGGAGCGATCTATTAGCGTCATCATAGATGGAGGGAGCTGCAACAACTTGGCTAGCATGGATATGGTGGAGAAGCTTTCTCTCACCACAAGACCACATCCACATCCTTACTACATCCAATGGTTCAACAACAGCGGCAAGGTTAAGGTAACACGTCTTTGTTCGTGTGTATTTTAGTATCTCTACATATGTTGATTATGTTGATTGTGATGTGGTACCTATGCAAGCATGTTCCTTATTACTTGGTAGACCATGGCAATTTGATAAAATTCTGTACACCATGGTAGACACAATCAGTATACTCTTGTTCACAAGGATAAAAATATTACTTTGCTTCCTATGACTCTGATTCCATTTTGAAAGATGATATTAATAGAGCTAATAAAGCAAAACAGGAGAAAAATAAGAGTGAAAATCAGATTGTGGCAAAAGAATTTGAGCAACAAATGAAGCCTAATAATAAACCATCTAATGTTGCTTCTGAAATTAAACTGAAAAGTGCATGTTTATTTGCCACCAAATCTGATATTGATGAGCTAGATTCTAGCAAATCTGTTTGCTATGCTTTTGTGTGCAAAGAGGCATTATTTTCATTCGAGGGCGTGCCTTCCTCTTTGCCCCTGCTTTGTCACTAACATTTTGCGGGGAGTTCACCGACGTCTTCCCACAAGGCGTGCCACCGGACTACCACCTATTCGAGGATTGAGCATCAAATTGACTTAATTCGGTGCATCGCTACCAACCGTGCACCATACCGTACCAATCCGGAGGAGGCGAAGGAGATTATCGTCAAATCACAGGAGCTGCTCGACAAAGGTTATATCGCGAATCTCTTAGTCCGTCTGCTGTTCCTATTATACTAGTGCCTAAAAAGGATGGTACGTCGCGTATGTGTGTTGATTGTAGAGGCATTAATAATATTACTATTCGTTATCGTCATCCTATTCCTAGGCTAGATGATATGCTTGATGAATTGAGTGGCTCTACAATATTCTCCAAAGTGGATTTGCGTAGTGGATACCATCAAATTCGTATGAAATTGGGAGATGAATGGAAAACAGCATCCAAAACTAAGTTTGGATTATATGAGTGGTTAGTCATGCCTTTTGGGTTAACTAATGCACCTAGTACTTTCATGAGATTAATGAACGAAGTTTTACGTGCTTTCATTGGACGATTTGTGGTAGTTTACTTTGATGATATACTGATTTATAGCAAATCTTTGAAAGAACATTTGGAACATTTACGTGCTGTTTCTAATGCTCTACGTGATGCACGTTTGTTTGGTAACCTTGGGAAGTGCACCTTTTGCACCGACCGAGTATCTTTTCTTGGCTATGTTGTTACTCCACAGGGAATTGAAGTTGATAAAGCCAAGATTGAAGCTATTGAGAGTTGGCCGCAGCCCAAAACGGTCACACAAGTGAGGAGTATTCTTGGACTCGCTGGTTTCTATAGGCGTTTTGTGAGAGACTTTAGCACCATTGCTGCACCTCTCAATGAGCTTACAAAGAAGGATGTGCCTTTTGTTTGGGGTACCGCATTGGGAAGAAGCTTTCACGGTATTGAAAGATAAGTTGACACATGCTCCTTTACTCCAACTTCCCGACTTTAATAAGACTTTTGAGCTTGAATGTGATGCTAGTGGAATTGGATTAGGAGGTGTGTTATTACAAGATGGCAAACCTGTTGCATACTTTTTCGAAAAATTGAGTGGGCCTAGTCTGAACTATTCTACTTATGACAAAGAATTATATGCTCTTGTTAGGACTTTAGAGACATGGCAACATTATTTATGGCCCAAAGAATTTGTTATACATTCGATCATGAATCTTTGAAACATATTAAAAGTCAAGCTAAACTGAATCGTAGACATGCTAAATGGGTTGAATTCATTGAGACTTTCCCTTATGTCATTAAACACAAGAAGGGTAAAGAAAATGTTATTCTTGATGCTTTGTCTCGTCGCTATACTATGCTTTCACAACTTGACTTCAAAATATTTGGTTTGGAGACCATCAAAGATCAATATGTGCATGATGCTGATTTTAAAGATGTAATGCAGAATTGTAAAGAAGGAAGAACATGGAACAAGTTTGTTATTAATGATGGTTTTGTGTTCGTGCTAACAAGCTATGCATTCCTGCTAGCTCTGTTAGTCTTTTGTTGTTGCAGGAGGCGCATGGAGGAGGATTAATGGGACACTTTGGCGTCAAGAAGGCGGAGGATATACTTGCTACACATTTCTTTTGGCCAAAGATGAGACGGGATGTTGAGCGTTTTGTTGCTCGCTGCACTACATGTCAAAAAGCTAAGTCACGACTCAATCCTCATGGTTTATATATGCCTTTGCTGTGCCTAGTGTTCCTTGGGAAGATATATCTATGGACTTTGTTTTAGGTTTACCTCGAACAAAGAAGGGAGGATAGCATATTTGTTGTCGTGGATAGATTCTCGAAAATGGCACACTTTATACCATGTCATAAAAGCGATGATGTTGTTAATGTTGCTGATTTGTTCTTTCGTGAAATTATTCGCTTGCATGGTGTGCCAAATACTATTGTTTCAGATCGTGATACTAAATTTCTTAGCCACTTTTGGAGATGTTTATGGGCTAAGTTGGGGACTAAACTGCTTTTAGTACTACTTGTCACCCCAAACTGATGGACAAACTGAAGTAGTCAATAGAACATTGTCTACTATGCTTAGGGCTGTTTTGAAGAATAATAAGAAAATGTGGGAAGAATGCTTGCCTCATATTGAATTTGCTTATAATCGTTCATTGCATTCTACTACTAAGATGTGCCCTTTTGAAATTGTGTATGGCTTCCTACCTCGTGCACCTATTGATTTGTTGCCTCTTCCATCTTCGGAGAAGGTTAATTTTGATGCTAAAGAACGTGCTGAATTGATTTTAAAAATGCATGAGTTAACTAAGCAAACATTGAGCGTATGAATGCTAAATATAAACTTGTTGGAGATAAGGGTAGAAAACATGTTGTCTTTGCACCTGGAGATCTTGTTTGGTTACATTTGCGTGAGGATAGGTTTCCTAATTTGCATAAATCAAAGCTAATGCCACGTGCTGCTGGTCCATTTAAGGTGTTAGAAAATAAATGATAATGCATATAAACTTGAGCTGCCTGCAGATTTTGGGGTTAGTCCCACTTTTAACATTGCACATTTGAAGCCTTATTTGGGTGAGGAAGATGAGCTTCCGTCGAGGACGACTTCATTTCAAGAAGGGGAGGATGATGAGGACATCAATACCATTGTTACACCCACAGCCCCTGCTGCTATACATACTGGACCAATTACTAGAGCTCGCATGACGCCAATTGAATTATCGGTACTTTCGTTTCTTGGTAACGATTCCAATGTTCATGAGAATATGATGCTGCCTAAATTGGATACATTTGTTTTGCTTACAAATGAAGGGCCTACCATGGACAAGAAAGATGAACCTTGGAGCAAGTTCAAGCAGGAGATGTTGGCATGCGCAAGGAACAAGAACGGAGTTACAAGTGATGATTCAGGACTTTGAAGCCACCCTAATGAGTGCATGAGGCCTTGGACGAAATATACAAGATGCCACTTCATAATATTCGTCCATAGGCTATTCTAGGTGCTGCGTCACCTTATTATTGGGCCAGGCCCATGTAATTTCGAAATACTTAAGTATAGGCTGTTTTAGAGTCCGTATGTGTGGGGAAACAAGAGTTAGGGTTGATTTGGACCCCTCCACCAAGGGCCACGAAATTCCCCCTCTTCCTCCATATATACAGCCCTTAGGGCACCATTTAGACCTTGGGTTTTGTTTAGATTAAAAGTTCGCCATAGCTGCAACCCGGCGTGCCGTTTGTGTTCAACGACCGGACAAAGCGCCACAGAACCCCACCTTGATCAATAAAGCTTTCATCTTATATTCGCAATATCCAGATTGCAATCTCAGTTTCTTGCTTGTTCTTCGTTTGCTCGCAGGAAACAGGCCCTCGTGGTCGAGTTGATCGTGCTCGGCGTGGTCAATAACCCTCGGAAGTTGGTTTAGCGATTGCTAAAGCGCGATGTCTCGCTGCGTTAAGTAGTCGGATCGTCAAGGTCGACTCCCACAGAAACGATAGCCACCATCTCATCGAAACATCGGGACACCTTTGCCTCTATCATTAACTATTGATGCAAAAGAATCAATGTTTAATCATTTTGATATGACCTCTAATCTTGGTGATGATTCTGTGTCGAATGACTTATTGCATGTTTGCTTATTTAAGCATGTTGTAGCATGTAAATTTGATGCAAGTAAGGTTTATTCACCAATGTTGGGATGGTTTAATGATGAACATTGTCAATCTTTTGAAATGAATAAGAGCTTCACTTATATGTGCAAACCGAGTTGTAATATTTTCATGCCTTCTACTTCTTGTGATAATGTTTTGGCTTTAGATTTTATGAACTATGCAAGTTACTCATCTATTCATGTGTCATAGGTGCAAAAATCAAGGGAAGTAAAAATGGATGACATATACATATACAACATGTACACCTTCTCTCTTTTGTTAGCCATATTTCAGACTAAGCAACGCCGAGGACGGCTTTGTTTTCAAGAAGGGGAGGATGATGAGGACATGATTACCTTGGATACGACCAAAAATATTGCATACATGTATATTTGTGAGGTGATTTCTAATGCAAACTGTGCAATAATTTATTTATGTCATCCAGGACAAAAATACTTCACAAACTGTTGTGCCATGTCTAATTGCAGGTGTATGGGACATTTCTACAATCCACATATGAAGATAAGGGAGAAAGAGATGTTTACCTGCTGTTCAAAAAGTTCTCTCACGTCACTTTTGGCCCAAGAGAAGATAGAGTCCAACTCTCTCACGTTACGGACTCAGATTCAGACTGCAGACATACGACTCAAAACGTCAATAACTTTTTCATACGGACTCCAAATTGGTTGATTCTTTTTGTTGGAAAATAGATTTCGTGCATTTTCCAACCCAATCGAATCACCTTAAAATCCGTCCGGGCGTTGAGTTATGGACGAAACAATCTGATCTGCAGCAGAATCCGAGTCAAACTACAAGTCCAAAGGTGTTACGTCACCTCCACTTGGGCCCATTGGCCTTGTACGACCTAGGGTTAGTGTTAGGCTGCCTTGGGACGTCCTCCCACCTCCTTGGCCGCCACCCCTTGCTCCTATATAAGTAGATCCATCTAGTAGCTTTTTCCTTGGGATTTGTTTAGTTAAAGTTAGCCATTGCAACTTGTACTTCGTTTGTGTCCAACGACCAGGCCAAGACCGCTTACGGATCCCCACATTTATCAATACTTCATATATATTCGCAATATTCAGATTGCATTATCGTATTCTTGCTTGTTCTTCGATTGCGTGCAGGAATAGACCTTCGTGGTCAGGCTGATCGTGCTTCCGGCATCGTCAGTAACCTCAGGAGATTGGTTTAGCGATTGCTAAGGCGCAACGTCGTGCACGTTTGTAGTCGGATCGTCAAAGTCGTCTCCACCAAATCGATAGTTATCATCTCATCGAAAGATCGGGACACCCTCGCCTCTATCACTCGGCCTCATCAAAACTGGCCAGATCCACAGGGACCGGACATCCGGCGTCCGAGCCCGGACATCCGGCCCCCAGCCCGGATTTCCGGCCTGTAGCCTGGAAATCCGGCTCCCCTCATCCGGTTCTGCTGAAATGGTCGCCCCAGCCCGGACATCCGGGCTGAGAGCCCGGACATCCGGCGCCTCGCAAAGGCCCGAACATCCGGCCCGACGCCTGGACGTCCGGCCTCCCTTGCCTGCGTGCAGCGCCTCCGGGACTTGTCCCTTGTATCCCTTCGCCCCGAGACTATATAAACTTGATCCCCTCCTCTTTCTAGGGTTAGCTTTGGATTAGCTCATATTTCGGTGTGAGAGCCTTTGCTCATCCACTTGGCTACTTCTCCTCTGAGATCAGGACCTCTACGGAGAAGATCCCCCAAGCGGATTCAAGACCCCCTTCTAGGGCGGGCCCCCATCAAGACCTCCTCTCGGAGAAGAACGGCTACTCGTGTATCCTTACCTTTGTTGTTCTTGAATCTTGTGCCACTCTATGTGATCGATAATCTAGCACTTGTGTGATTGATCTCTTGTCGGTTGAGTGAGTTCTCTCTCGTTTTCCCCGTGTTTTCCCTCTTGTTCTTCCGCGTGTTCTTCGTGATTCACCGTAGGATCCGCTCCAACGTGAAAGATCGCCCACGTAGGGTTCCGCACTATATCAATTTGAGTATTGCCGGCAACGTTACTTGTGCACATTAGTGATCATACTTCCCATAGTATACATACCATATCATCGTGGTGCATATATTGCTATCATATCTTGTGTCACAAGTTTGTTCCCGCATATACACAATAGCTATCTTGATTTGTGCATTGTGCAAAAGTGGCCATAGAAAAAAAAAGAGAATAAGCTTTTAACCAAAAGAAAGCAAAGAAGCTTGTAAGCAAGTGCCATAGCATCATACCACATTGCATATAAGATTATCATATCCGATCATCTTGGATCATCTTGAGAGAAACACCGGGAACCATACATACATAGCATACTTGGGATAGAAGTTTATCCATTTTGCATCTTATAGGTTGTGCACAAGTGTCGTATCCGCCTATTGAGCAATCGTGCTAGCGTCTCTCTTGAGTTGTGCAACACGAGCGTTTTCCGTGGATTCCACATTTTGTGCTCATTCCTTGGTTGCACGACCCCATTTATCTATCCGTGTGTGTGTTTCCATGTGCCATTCTTTGCTATTGGTCCATTTGTTTCACTTGCGAATTTGTGAATCTCTTTCAACATTATTGACTCTTGCTAACATTTTGCATTAAATTTTTGTGCCACTATCCTCACCGAGCTCCTCCATAAGCTTTACTTGTGTAGGTGTGAGAACCGACATGGATTGGTACCAATAGTGCTATTTCATTGTCCGCATTTGAGTGAACTTGATTCATTGTCAACATCGGTCAAGGTACATTGGTATAAGTTCTTCTCTTTCTCCCACTCATATTTGCTCGAGTCTTGTGATGGATAGGCAAGGCATTTCATCTCCGGTCTTCGACAACAACGACGGCGTGAACAACTACATCACCAAAGCATCTCTCTTCGATCTACAACGACAAGTGCAAAGCACACAATCAAGATTGCGAGAGCGCATCGAGAACATCTCCATCGACATTCATCACTCCGAAGCAAGGAGAAGGGACTACTTCGATAAGAAGCTTGCCGCACATAAAGAGGAGCAAGATGCAAGGATGGAGGAGATTCGGGCCTTGATCAAGTCTTCTTCCCCTTCGTCATCTTCAAGGCGGCGACGTTCAAGCCACAA
The DNA here is from genome assembly GCA_021605205.1 of Aegilops longissima. Taxonomy (NCBI): domain Eukaryota; kingdom Viridiplantae; phylum Streptophyta; class Magnoliopsida; order Poales; family Poaceae; genus Aegilops; species Aegilops longissima. The sequence goes on from JAHIAM010000870.1 coordinate 32,272, forward strand.
GTCTTCGGAGCGCCCAAGCGATGCAAGCGCAAATCGTCCTCGTCCACATCTACATGGCGACCACCATCACATTAGTGATCAACATCGTCATGAAGGGCAAGTCACCTCCAAGCATCATGTGCACGACGACGACGAACGACATCTACTACGAGCTCAAGCACGACAACGACATCATCATCATGAAGATGCTCCACAAGCGCAAATGCACGAGTCCCAACAATCCCTACTTCATGCCAAGTCGAAGCTTCATAAGCACAAGAGAAGACCGCGAGACGAGCACCACCAAGACGGTGCTACGGCTACATCTACCACTTCGGCATCTTCGCCAAGTGTTCTCAAGGCATCTTCGCCTTTGGACGCACGGCATCTTCGCCTACTTCCCACGTGCGCCTACATCGACTTCATCAAGTCCAAGGCGACCACCACGAGCGAGGGCGACACTTCCATCTTGAAGCCCCTCAAGGAAGATGGCGAGCATGGGAAACTCCCTTCGGTCATGGAGGCGAGCTACGAGGTGCCACATCATATGGGCCTCCAACACCAAGGCGGTGACAAGGCTGTCGAGCAAGGGCCATCCCTTCGACCACGGCGACGAGCGCGAACCTCTTCAACAACATGAAGACAGCGCCCACATTGGACTCATACTCCGAGTCAAGCTCTGCGACCCAGCATGGAGACATTTGCACCTACATCTCTCCGACACCCACATATGTTGAGATGCCCCAATTGCCATGTGAGGAGAGCCACCACCCCATGAGTGACATGAGTGACTCCACCATACGTGACATTGAGAGCATTTCCTATGAGAGGATGAGTGTGACCACCACTAGCCCCACACATGAGAGCATGCCACACATCCTATGTGAGGTTGAGCGCCATTTGAGTGACTCCACCCACCATACGAGGGAGAGCATCCTTGAGGGAGTGAGTGAGCCACAACACTTAGTGAGTGAGGTAGTTGACACGGCACATGAGGCCACTATGATTTCTAACTACTTAACATCTACTCCTAGTGTGTTTTCTTCTTTGGTGCTAGGTCTCCTACATGACGACATGCCTATCCTTGACGAGTCTATTCCTCCATTAGAGACGACGATGGCCATGGTGGACGATGATGCACCCCCCACATGGTTCCATCAAGATGAAGATGACAACGAGACGATCTTCAACACCTCACCTACAACACATGAGCGACGCTCCAACGGTAACATAGGTGATGGTGTTTCTCTTGTCCCACTAGTGGACTCTCTTGACAATGATTACTTTCATGATATTGATCCACCTATTCCCATGCTTCATGCTAGTGCGACTTCTTCATGTCATGACTTACCTATTTATGATGAATATGATGATGAGCATGTTGAGTTGCCTAGTTGTGATGCCATGCTCCATAGGATATCATGTGAAAATTCTTTTGGTCACATTATGTTTGATAGTCCCTTGAACTTGTCATATGCTATGAGTGAGATCTCCCATATTGCATCATTTCAATCTCAACATAGTAACTATGCATGCCCCATTAAAATAAACCCTATTTGCACTTATGGCATAGATGACGAGATGATGGTCATAGGCTTTTGCTTCTCTTGTGATGATATTGCCATGCTTCCATTACATGATTTGCGCAATTCGTCTACTATTCCATGCCATGATCACATTGTTCCAAATATGCAGTGTTTTGGATGTTGTCAATATTCTCCATGTGATGTTTCCATTAATGCTCATGAGGAGACCCCCATAGTTTCCTCATACACATTAGGAGATTTCGATTCGTCCCATACTTTGCATGATTCACATAATTGCTTGCACCTTATGCATTCCATGAATAACAATGCTCTACATATTTCTCATGATGCATTACACAATTTGAGTCTCCATTATGCTATACATAACAACAAACCTATCATGATGGATGACATGTTTTTATATCACGCATCTCATTTATTTGAGCATCGGATATTTTGTGCTAACCGACACATGCACGTATGCATCATGATGGATGATGTGTACATCTACCACGCACACACAATTTTCTCTTTGTCTTTGTTTTGTGTAGGTACCCACATACACTCGTCAACATCTCAATCCCATGAGTTGACGAAACGAGCTCTTGAGAGCAATGATGACTTGGGATCCCGTGGACTATCCTTCCCACCATTCCTTTTGTGCAAGGACTACGCGCATCTCTTTTACTTGTCTCTCACACGGCTTTGGGCTATTTACCACTTGTTACCTTACGCCCATTCTATCGTGTTCACTTTGCATGTTATGCTTGCTTCTATGCCTTTGCCATGCAATTGTGACCCTTGCTTGCATATACCCATGATTCACCATTACGTTACTCCTATGTGTATTTGCATGCTTGGTGGATATCCTTGTTGCTTTTGCCATGTTTATCATGTGCCCCATGCTATTGATGCTTGTTGTGTTGGGAGAGTCATGATGATCCATTGCTATTTACATATGGCCTCTCGCCAATACATTGATGATAATTTTCTCATATCTTGCTTTCATGCTTGTGCTATGCCATGTGAATTATCCATGCCCACTATTTGCACACATGACATGCTTGCCTTGATTCCATCTAGTACGTTGCATCTTCGCACTACTAGCTTGCTTCACTTGATTGATATGATTGCTTGCTATGTTGCATCACCCATGTTCCACTATTACTTGCTTTCTTGGGTTGATGACATATATGCTCATGCCTCTCACATGATATATCTTGATCATTGTCTCTTGTGTCCATTAGTTGCCTCTTTCATATCCACTTGTATTGAGTGCAACCATACTATGCTTATTGATCTTGGAGACTTTGACATATTACTTGTGATGCATGCTTGTTTACTTGAGCCTATTGTATTTGGTTGTTCTCGCATCATATGCCTCCATACTAGAAAATGCTCCCGTGTACTTTCTTATGATGAGCATGATGCATACACTTGTTGGGTATCTTACCACACGAATGATAAGTTTTGCACTTCCGCCAACCTCGTTTGTTTTTCCGAGTGTTTGTCATGTTCTTTCATTTTGAAGGATTCACAAGGCGGTAACATCACGAGACAATTTGCTTATGGGAAGGCATACAAGATGTGCAACTCCATCATCCTTGAGAACCTCCTAAAGGTGACCTCCTTCCCTTTGAGGCATCCTCAAATACGCATATTGGATGGGTCACTCTTTCATTGTTGTTTCCTTCTTGTTGTCTACATGCTACATCTCGTGAATGGAGGAACGACATTGGAGATTGGCTACATGGACCTTCACATTGAGGAGCGCTCGCACTTATGGGATGCACCTTCGGAATTCCACTCATGCCACGACATCGAGCATTGGTACACCACCATCCCCATATTTGTTGATTGTGCTCATACATGTCATGCTCGATGGATATATCATTCTCACCACAAGTTTGCACCCTATGCATGGATTGACACACATTATGATTGCCTTGTTGCATCTTGTATTCCCATGTCATCCATGATATTTGAGCTTGTTCACTTCCTTAGCAAATTTGTTGTGATCTTTTTTGATGGCATATTCATACATAATGATCACATTGCCTACCATCAATTGCATGATGACATTCACATATTGAGCATCCATTGCTATGTTCATGCTTTTGATGCACCATCCCATTATGACATCATATTGGACCGTGGTTGCATTGCCCATACTCATAACACAATTGTGTGCATAATGATTGCATTTATTCCCATGAATGCTTTGCATACCATTCTAGATCATTTTGATAAGCTTCATGCGCTTTGTCACGAACTATATTGCCGCACGGACTCATTCTTACATGATGGACACTTTGCGTGCGCTAACCATTGTATTTCGAGTGTTGCTTGTGTTTGCTCTTTTGCATGTCTATCACTCCGCGACACCTTGGACTACTTGGATTGCGCCATGTCTTCAACTTCGTCCAACTACAAGTCCGTCTCGACAACCGTTTCCATGGTGATGAGGATCACGATCCGAGGTCGGATCTTTCCCAAGGAGGGAGATGATGCGGAGCATACCACGTTCATCCCCATGTACACTCCAACTACTCTCCAAGCCCCAAGAGGAAATATGACGAGACCTCGACCATACGCCATAGGGCACAAGGTGAACTCACTCCTCTTGAACCGTCACTTTCCACATGTGAGACATGGCTACTACCTCATGCATGGACCTTGCATACATTCAGGTACAACCGAGACGCGACCATGGAGGATCCAAGGACCAAGGCCAAGCATGGAAGAGGAGAAGGAAGAAGAAGCGGGAGCAAGCGGTACTACCGCCCAGCCCAATGGTACTACCGCTTATCATCACCAGTGGCACTACCGCTCTACATCCGCTCCACTTCCGCAAAGTCCGACAAACTTCGGAGATCGAACGGCTCCAGAGCGGTACTACCGCCCATCATAGCGGTACTACCGCTTATGCGCCTCAAGCGGTACTACCACCAAGGACCGGTACTACCGCCTGTACGTGCAGTGATGTATTGGGCCGAGCCCATGTACCCCTTCGCCCTCACTTACACCTTCGTGGCTCTAGACTATATATACTCCTCCACCTCCTCCTAGTTAGGGTTAGCGTTGATTTAGCTCATTAGATAGTGCTTCGCTCATCCATACCGGATCTACTCGACGAGAGAGACCGCGGCCCCTCTTCGGAGAAGATCCACCTTGGATTCAAGACCCAATCTTGGGTGACCCCCATCAAGACCTCCTCACGGAGAAGAACGGCTACCGTTTGTATCGTCCTTTGTTGACCTTGAATCATGTATCTCCCTTTGTGTTCTTTGATCTAGCATTTGTGTGACCGATTCCTTGTTGGTTGAGTGTTTTCCCTCGTTCCTCCCCGTGATTTCCTCGTGTTCTTCCGCTCGTTCATCGTGATTCCCCCGTAGGATCCGCTCCAACGTGAAATATCGTCCACGTAGGGTTCCGCTCTACATCAACTTTATAGGCTTTGGATCACCGCACTATGCAGCGTGCCTCGTTTTGATCCTTGGGAAGTTCCTGCCTGGTTAGGAAGGCTAGGAATGGTTCTGTCCACGAGGCAATGACTGCCATTATTACGTGGGCTGAAGATGTTACTTCGTTGGCAGAGCCTCCTGTTGTGTCAGAATGTTCGGTGTCGGGCAGTGCGGTTGGGTCCGGGCTATTATTTCCGGATTCCCCTTCCCATAATACGGATGGCTTGAACAGCCTCTCCAGGAAGATGTTGGGGGGGGGGGGGACGGTATCGCGCTTTGCGCCAATGCGTGCCAAGACGTCTGCTGCCTGATTGTTTTCCCGAGCTATATGCTGAAATTCGAGCCCCTCAAACCGAGCTGACATTTTTAGGACAGCGTTGCGATGAGCTGCCATTTTCGGATCCATGGCATCAAAGTCTCCATTTATTTGGGATATCGCGAGGTTCGAATCCCCGCGCACCTCTAGGCGTTGAATGCCCATGGAGACTGCCATCCGGAGACCATGTAGAAGGGCCTCGTATTCGGCTGCATTGTTGGAGTCCGTATACATTATATGTAGTATGTATTGAATTGTATCTCCTGTTGGGGACGTCAGAACGACGCCAGCCCCCAGACCAGCTGATGTAGGGCGGAACCCTACGTGGACGATCTTTCACGCTTGGAGAGAATCCCTACGAGGAACACGAAGAACGAGACGGAAAACACGGGGAAAACGAGGGAGAAGTCACTCAACCGACAAGAAAACGATCACACAAGTGCTAGATTATCGAATGCATAAAGTGATACAAGATCCGAGATCAACAAAGGAAAGATACAAGGGTAGCCGTTCTTCTCCATGAGGAGGTCTTGATGGGGTCCACCCTAGGGGGGTCTTGAATCCGCTTGGGGATCTTCTCCGTAGAGGTCCTGATCTCAAGGAGAAGTAGCCAAGTGGATGAGCAAAGGCTCTCACACCGAAATATGAGCAAATCCAAAGCTAACCCTAGAAAGGATGAGGGGAAGGTCTATTTATAGTCTAGGACCTCCAAGGGGTAAGTTGGGGGCGAAACGAGTACATGGGCCTCGCCCGACACGCTGCACACAGCAGGGCGGCGGTACTGTTGCTTCATGGCGGTAGTACCGCTTTCAATGGTAATACCGCTTTAGGGCGGTAGTACCGCTTTCAGCGGTAGTACCGCTTATCTTGAGCGGTAGTACCGCTCCGACGTCGTTCGATTCCTGGAGTGTGTCGGGTTTTGCGGAAGTAGGCCGGATGGAGAGCGGTAGTACCGCTTGGCTCGGCTCAGCGGTAGTACCGCTTGGCTCGAGCGGTAGTACCGCTCCCTCTGGACTCTGCAGCTCCTTCTCTTGCTCTTGGTGTCCATCTTGGGCTGCAGCTTCTCCTAGGTTGGTTCCTTGGTACCTAAGCATGCACAACATTCCAGATTGAGGTAGTAGCCATGTCTCGAGAGGGTCATATGATATTTCACTAAGGAGAGAAGTCACCTCGGTCTCGAGAGCTCGAGCTCGTGCTCTCGTCATGGGTCCTTTTGGAGCTTGGTGAGGCGACGGAAGGTCCATGGGGATGATCGAAGGATGCTCGCATCATCTCCCCTCCTTGGGAGAGATCCGACCTCGGATCAAAAGCTTCATCTCCATGGAAAGGTGCGAGGTCCTTGACGTTGAAGATGTCGCTCACGTTGTACTTGTCTCGAGGTATGTCGATCTTGTAAGCGTTGTCGTTGTAGCGTGCTAGTACCTTGAAAGGTCCATCGGCTCGAGGGAGAAGTTTGGACTTGCGTTCTTTGGGGAAGCGGTCCTTGCGAAGGTGTAGCCATACTAGATCACCAATGTTGAAGACGATGGGTTGCTTGTTGGCGTTGAGCTTGTTTGCTTGGCGTTGTACTTGGCGCCGATGGTGTGCCTTGTTTCTTCGTGCATCTTCTTGATGTACCTTGCTCGTTCACTTGCATCCATGTTGGTGCGCTCTTGGAGAGGAAGTGGTAGAATGTCCAATGGGGACAACGGGTTGAAACCGTGAGACGACCTCGAAGGGGACTTGCGGTAGTTGAATGTCTTGCACGATTGTAGGCGTACTCGGCGATGGGTAGACATGCTTCCCACTCCTTGATGTTCTTCTTGATCAAGACACGAAGTAGAGTGGATAGTGTGCGGTTCGTCACCTCCGTTTGGCCGTCGGTTTGAGGATGGTATGCCGAGGAGAACAAGAGCTTGATTCGAGCTTGGCACATAGGGTCTTCAAAAGTAACTCAAGAACTTGACGTCGCGATCGGAGACGATTGTCTTTGGTACGCCATGGAGTCGCAAGATTTCCTACAAAGAGATTTGCAACATGTGAAGCATCGTCTATCTTGTTGCAAGGAATGAAATGTGCCATTTTAGAAAATCTATCCACAACAACAAAGACGGAATCCTTGCCATTTTGAGTCCTAGGCAAACCAAGTACAAAATCCATACTAATGTCTTCCCATGGTTGATATGGAATAGGAAGAGGCATGTAAAGACCATGAGATTGAGCTTTAGACTTAGCTTTGCGACATGTGTAGCATCGGTTGGTGAAGCGTGAGGCGTCATGAACATCTTGGGCCAAAAGTAGTTGTTGGAGAGTGCGGCGAATGTCTTGTCGCGTCCAAAGTGTCCCATGAGGCCGCCTCCATGAGCCTCTTGCAAAAGGAGCAAGCGAAGAGAAGACTGGGAATGCAAAGTTTGTTAGCTCTCATAAGGTAACCATCCTTGATGTAATATTGTTCCCAAGGCGTGTCGTCAAACACTTAGCATAAGGAGAAGCAAAAGATGGATCATGCTCATACAAGTCTTTTATATGCTCAAAACCAATAACATTCAACTCAAGTTGAGTGACAAGCATGTTTATGCGTGAAAAGCGTCGGCAACTACATTTTCTTTACCCTTAATGTACTTGATCACATAAGGAAAAGATTCAATGAATTCACTCCATTTGGCATGGCGCTTGTTCAATTTAGTTTGACCTTTGAGGTACTTAAGCGTTTCATGATCGGTATGGATGACAAACTCATGCGGTCTAAGGTAATGTTCCCAAACATGTAGCACACGCACTAAAGCATACAATTCTTTGTCATATATGGGATAATTAAGTTGAGCACGGAGAGTTTTTCACTAAAATAAGCAATGGCTCGTTTTCTTGCATCAAAACTCCGCCAATTCGGTACCACTTGCATCACAATGAACCTCAAAAGTTTTGTCAAAATTGGGCAAAGCAAGAATCGGAGCATGAGTAAGCAAAGACTTGAGCTCATCAAAAGCGGTTGATTGCAAAGTTCCCCAAACAAAGGGGTATTCTTCTTGCTCAAAGCATGCAAAGGAGCGCAATTGTGCTAAAATCTTTCACAAAGCAACGATAGAAACCCATAAGACCAAGAAAACTTCGCACTTGTTGCAAATTGGTGGGTTGGGGCCAAGTTTTGATTGCTTCAATTTTAGATTCATCAACATGGACACCCTTTGAGGAAACAACAAAACCCAAGAAAACCACTTTGTCGACTCCAAAAGTGCATTTTTCAAGTTTGCATAAAGGCTTTCCTTGCGAAGAGTTTGCAACACAGATTTTACATGATTGATGTGCTCTTTCATGGTTTTGCTAAACACAAGAATGTCATCAAAGTAAACCACAACAAAGACTCCAATATAAGGATGAAGCACATGATGCATAAGGCGCACAAAAGTACAGGGAGCTTCGAAAGACCCATAGGCATCACTAACCACTCATATAAACCAAATTTGGTTTTGAAAGCAGTTTTCCATTCATCACCCTCTTGTATGCGTATTTGATAATAGCCACTTTTAAGATCAATTTTGAGAAAACTTGGCTCCACTAAGTTCATCAAGCATGTCATCTAAGCGAGGAATGGGATGCCTATATCGAACGGTAATAGCATTGATAGGTCTACAATCGGAACACAAGCGGAAACTTCCATCGGGCTTAGGCACAAGAATAACCGGAATGGCACAAGGGCTTAGGCTTTCACGTACATGACCGTTGTCGATGAGTTGTTGTACTTGCCGTTGAATCTCCTTGGTTTCTTCGGATTGACTCGGTATGGAGCTTTGTTTGGTAGCGGCGCTCGGGGATGAGGTCGATTCGATGCTCAATGCCTCAAGAGGAGGTAGACCCGGAGGTAGCTCATCGGGAAAACATCTTGAAATTCCTGCAAAGAGATTGAAACACCAAAGGTAGCTCGTGAATGGTGTTAGTTTTGGTTCTCCATCCTTGCACACAAGGACAAAGTGCATCACACTCGATGGGTGCTCACACACTTCTCTCATCTCACTTTTGGTGGCAAATAGAATGAGGTTTTCTCTCTAGGCGAAGAGTCTCTCAAATTTGGCTTGTGGCTCTCACTCACTTTTGGGTGGATCACTTTCTCACTCTTTTCTCTATGATGTGTGGCTTGCTTGTCGGCTATCACTTGACTAGGAGACATAGGTCGTAGCACATACTCCTTCCCTTTCATCTTGAAGCTATAGTGATTGGTTCGCCCATTGTGTATGACACCACGGTCGAATTGCCATGGTCGACCAAGAAGGAGGTGGCAAACGGTCATTGGGACCACATCACACTCCAAAGTGTCTTCATAAGCACCAATTTTGAAGGAGACTTGGACCGTATGCTCGACTCGTATAGTGCTGGAGTCACTTAGCCATTGAACCTTGTAGGGGTGTGGGTGCTTCCTCTTGACCAATTGTAGCTTGGAGCATAGTTCTTCACTTGCCAAGTTGTGGCAACTACCTCCATCGATGATGACCTTGATGGACCGTCCATTGATGCCGGCTTTTGTGTGGAAGATGTGGCATCGTTGGTCTTCTTCTTGTTGATGTTGAAGAGTCAAGACCTTGGAGACAACGAGAGCGGGGCTCGAATCCTCATCACAAAAGACTTGATCATCTTCATCTTCATTCACTTGCCGGTGCATGGCCACTTGCTCAAGGGCTTCCATTTCCTCTTCACTCATAGAGTCATATGTGCCATCGTCGTTGAGGATCATGGTGCGCTTGTTGGTGCATTCGTATGACTTGTGGCCTCGGCCGCCGCAAGTGAAACACTTGAAGGAGCTTGTCTTGATGGTCTCATCGGTCGGAGTAGAGGATGAAGCACGCGGCTTGAGGTTGCTTGTAGTAGGAGGAGGACGACTTGAACTTGTCGATGTCTTCTTGTAACTTGACTTGTCGTCGTTTCTTGAAGGAAGCTTGGTTGGTGTAGATGTTGGAGGAGTCGTTGAAGCTTGGTTGTTGGAGAAGCCAGAGGTCTTGGATGAGTACTTGGCGCATTTGAAGTCGTCTTGTACTTGGCGTTCCGCCTTTGTAGCTTGATGTCTGAGCTCAATGAGGGTTGAGTATGGTTGGAAGTCGGCGATCTTCTTGATGGGATGATTGAGTCCATTCAAGAAAGCGTGCCATAGTTTGCTCATCATCTTCCTTGACATTGGCTCGAATCATGGCTATCTCCATCTCCTTGTAGTATTCTTCAACGCTCTTTGTTCCTTGCTTGAGTAGTTGGAGTTTCTTGAAGAGGTCGCGGTTGTAGTAGGTTGGCACAAAGCGTGCTCGCATGACATCCTTCATTTGAGCCCAAGTGGTGATTGGGGTTCACCTCTTGCTTGTCGTCGCTCAATGATTTGTTCCCACCATATGAGCACATAATCTTGGAACTCAAGTGATGCCATAGCGATTTTCTTCGCTTCATCGTAGTTGTGCAAGCGGAAGATTTTGTCAACCTTCAATGCCCATGAGAGGTAGTCTTGGGTCATTGCTTCCATTGAACTTTGGCATGGTGAATTTTAGCTTGCCGAAGCGTTGCTCTTCATTGTGTTGTTGGCGATGTTGATGATGGCGTCCTTGGCGTGGAATGTACTCGTCTTCATGTTGCTCTTGGCGCGGAGGAAGACCATGATCAACTTGCTCTTGTTGAACTTGATGTTGAGGTGGAGCTTGACGAGCTTGTGGAGGAGCTTGAGGAACTTGATGTTGTACATGAGGTTGGTAGTTCCTCTCTTGGATTTCTTCTCGAAGGGCTTCCTCTTGATTGCGCCGTTCGCGATTGCGGTTGGCGAAGGCTCGACTTGATTCTTGAAGGGCACGTTGCGCCTCAAGAGCTTGCGCTTCACGTTGTTGTTGTTGAAGACGTTGAGCCTTGGCGTCTTGTTAAATCTTGGTGACGACGAGCTCTTTCTTCCTCTTGTTGGCGACGAAGACGTTGTCGTTCTTGGGCTTGAGCAAAAGCCTCTTGGTTTGATTGAGGACGAGGAACTTGATCATCAACTTGCTCTTGTGAATGCTTGTCATGTAGCGGGTTGCGAGATGCATGACGGTCTTGGCGCGCGGCTCGTCGAAGAGTGTTCGATGACGGTGTACTTGAGTCGTAGAATGTGTCGTCGGAATGTCGACTCGGCGGCTCCGTCTTGATGATGAAGAAGTGGGATGATGCGTTTTCTCATCGGTAGCGGATCTCGTCCATTCTTGCATCATTCTCTTCCTTGTGAGCCTCGAACTTGTTGTCGAAGTAGTCTCTTGTACGTTGCTCGGAGAGTCGCAAGTCGGTGGCGAGGTTGTCGATGCGGTCGCTCATTGCTTGTTGTTCTTGGTGCAACGCTCGTTGTGCACCAAAGAGGTGGCTCTTTGTGACGTATGAGGACATGTCGTCGTCTTGCTCGATGAAGAGTGGGTTGGTAGAAGAACTTGGCCTATCCATCATTCCAAACAAGATGTGAGTGGTAGAGCGGAAAGAACTTATACCAATGTACCTTTGACCGATGTTGAAAATGAATCAAGTTCACTCAAATGCGGACAATGAAATAGCACTCTTGGTACCGATTCTTGTCGGTTCTCACACCTACACAAATAAAAGCTTATGGTGGAGCTCGGTTAGGATGGTGGCACAAAATTTGATGCAATTGTAAGTGAGACTCAATAAAGTTGAAAAAGATTCGCAAATTCGCAAATGTAACAAGTAGACCAAGCAAGTAGTGGTACACGGAAACACACACGCAAATAGATAAGTGGGATTGTGCAAACCAAAAGTGAGCCAAAATGTGGAAACCACGAGAATGCTCTTGTTGCACAATACTAGAGAGACGCTAGCACGATTGCACAAAAGGCGGATACGCGAACTTGTGCACAACCTATGAGGCAAAAATGCAACGATCTCTATCCCAAGTATGCTATATGTATGATATTTCGGTGCTATGATCCAAGATGATCGGATATGACAATCTTAAAGTTATATGATGCTATGGTTCTTGCTTATAAGCTCTTTGCTTATCTTTCCTCTTTGCTTAAAAGCTTGGGTGGCTCTTTCACTTTTGAGCTCTTTTCTTATGCAAACTTCATGAACCAAGATAGCAATTGTGTATGCTATGACAACATTGTGACACACAAGTTGATCTCGAGATATGCACCACTATGGTATGCTATGTATGCTATGGAGTATGATCACTAAGGTGCACAAGTCACGTTGCCGGCAATACTCGATGGCTAGTCTCGATGGGTAAGCAACGCAAAAGTAAGGCTATGTGGTTATCAATGCAATTGCAAGAGATGACAAAGATGTCGTCGAGGTTACCGTCCTTGACAATGATGAGTCCTTGGCGAAGATGAGTGGTGGTGATGTTGACGTCGAACCGTACCTATATAGCCGAAACACAATAGGACACGGGAACCACAACTCAAATTCTCAAAGACCAAAAGCGAAAATGTGGTAGCGGAAAGTGGAGGTGGTATAACGGATTATGTGGTTTAAGCCCTAGGCAAAGATGCCGATGTTCGGAAAATTTGATGGTGTCAAAAGGTGGTGAAACCAAGGTGAGGACTTCGGGCACGTCGATAGCTTCAAAACGAGCCAAAGAACACTCAAATCGGAGTTCGGAGTGAAAAGATATGATGAAAATGGTGAAAGTCGGAAGGCTGAAACTGGCCAGGGCGGTAGTACCGCTGGGGAGGGCGGTAGTACCGCTCGTAAGCGGTAGTACCGCTTGGAACGGGCGGTAGTACCGCTCGTGTCGCGATTTTTCGATTTTTAGGCTGAACGGGGGCTGGCGGAAGTGCCGTGCTCAGCGGTAGTACCGCTAGGAGGGCGGTAGTACCGCTCACAGCGGTAGTACCGCTAGGAGGGCGGTAGTACCGCTCGCGTCGGGATTTTCTCGATTGCTCGAATCGTGGCGCGATTTTGGGGCGGAAATGGGCGATTTCGGGGTCAAAATTCGATGGATTTTGTGGATGGAAAGAGGTGAAACTTGGGGAGATGCTAGATCGACTCGAAACCAAGCAAATCCACGGATCAAAATCAACAAAATTTGATCACACTAACAAATCACAAAAAATTTTGGGGCTATTTTTGTGGGGAATTTTCGGAATTAGGACAAAAACAACAAAATCAAGCTAGAAAAAGAGGGGTAGGGGCTCCAATAACGTGATCAACGTGGCTCATGATACCATGATGATGTAGGGCGGAACCCTACGTGGACGATCTTTCACGCTTGGAGAGAATCCCTACGAGGAACACGAAGAACGAGACGGAAAACACGGGGAAAACGAGGGAGAAGTCACTCAACCGACAAGAAAACGATCACACAAGTGCTAGATTATCGAATGCATAAAGTGATACAAGATCCGAGATCAACAAAGGAAAGATACAAGGGTAGCCGTTCTTCTCCGCGAGGAGGTCTTGATGGGGTCCACCCTAGGAGGGGGTCTTGAATCCGCTTGGGGGATCTTCTCCGTAGAGGTCCTGATCTCAAGGAGAAGTAGCCAAGTGGATGAGCAAAGGCTCTCACATCAAATATGAGCAAATCCAAAGCTAACCCTAGAAAGGATGAGGGAAGGTCTATTTATAGTCTAGGACCTCCAAGGGGTAAGTTGGGGCGAAACGAGTACATGGGCCTCGGCCCGACATCTGCACACACAGGCAGAGGCGGTAGTACCGTTGCTTCATGGCGGTAGTACCGCTTTCAGTGATAATACCGCTTTGTGGTGGTAGTACGCTTTCAGTGATAGTACCGCTTATCTTGAATGGTAGTACCGCCCGACGTCGTTCGATTCTGGAGTGTGTCGGGTTTTGCGGAAGTAGGCGGATGGAAGCGGTAGTACCGCTTGGCTCGGCTCAGCGGTAGTACCGCTTGGCTCGGCGGTAGTACCGCTCCCTCTGGACTCTGCAGCTCCTTCTCTTGCTCTTGGTGTCCATCTTGGGCTGCAGCTTCTCCTAGGTTGGTTCCTTGGTACCTAAGCATGCACAACATTCCAGATTGAGGTAGTAGCCATGTCTCGAGAGGGTCATATGATATTTCACTAAGGAGAGAAGTCACCTCGGTCTCGAGAGCTCGAGCTCGTGCTCTCGTCATGGGTCCTTTTGGAGCTTGGTGAGGCGACGGAAGGTCCATGGGGATGATCGAAGGATGCTCCGCATCACCAGCCAACATTTTGGAGCCGTCGAAGTGCATGATCCAGTTGGAATATGTGTCGTACTCTTTAGGGAGTTCGACTTCAGTCCATTCGGCGACGAAGTCGGCCAAAACTTGCGACTTAATAGCTCGTCGTGGCTTATAGGTTATGTCGAACGGGAGGAGCTCAATGGCCCATTTGGCAATCCGGCCCGTTAGTCACGGTTGTTTATAATATCGTTAAGAGGTACTTCAGAGGCTACTGTTATCGAACACTCTTGAAAGTAGTGTCGCAGCTTCCGAGATGCCATAAATACCGCGTACGCTATCTTTTGATAATTCGTGTACCGCGACTTGCATGGAGTGAGGACAGTGGACACGTAGTAAACTGGCTTTTGGAAGGGGAATTTGTGTCCGTCCGTTTCTCGTTCGACGACGAGCACTGCGCTTACAACTTGTTCAGTTGCCGTGATGTATAATAGCATTGGTTCGCCGATGTTAGGCGCGACCAGGACCGGGTTTGTTGCCAATATGGCTTTTATTTCTTCGAGTCCGGTCATGGCGGCATCCGTCCCTCGAAGTGTTGGTGCGCCGAGGAGGCGATAAAGGGTAATGCCTTTTCTCCCAAGCGGGAGATAAAGCGGCTTAGAGCCGCCATGCATCCGGTCAATTTTTGTATTTGTTTGAGGTCATTTGGGATATCCAATTGTGACAGAGCTCGGATCTTGGCTGGGTTTGCTTCAATTCCTCCACCGGATACAATGAAGCCCAAGAGCTTTCCGGCTGGTACGCCGAAAACACATTTTTTCCGGGTTAAGCGTGATGTCATATGTTCGGAGGTTGTCGAATGTGAGCCTCAAGTTGTCTACTAGAGTTTCGACATGCTTGGTTTTGACGACCACGTCATCTACGTATGCCTCCACTGTTTTGCCGATCTGGTTTGCTAGACATGTCTGAATCATGCGTTGATATGTTGCGTCGGCGTTTTTGAGCACGAAGGGCATTGTGTTGAAGCAGAATGGGCCGTATGGGGTGATGAATGCCGTTGCGGCTTGGTCTGGCTCTGCCATCTTAATTTGATGGTAGCCGGCGTATGCGTCGAGGAAACACAATGAATCGTGTCCTGCGGTAGCGTCGATAATTTGATCGATGCGGGGGAGAGGGAAGGGATCCTTGGGGCAAGCCTTGTTGAGGTCCTTGAAATCGACGCATAGGCGCCAGGATTTGTCCTTCTTTGGTACCATCACCAGGTTTGCTAGCCAGTCCGGATGTTTTATATCTTTGATAAATCCGGCCTCCGAGTTTGGCTAGCTCCTCCCATGGCTAGTCTCTTAGGTTCGAGAAACGCCAAGAGCCTGCTTGGTGGCTTGAATCCTTTTAGGATGTTTAGGCTGTGCTCGGCCAAAGGCGTGGGATTCTGGCATGTCGAAGGGTGCCGGGCAAAATGTCCCAATTTTAGCGAGGAATTCTCATAGTGCGGCGTCTACATCAGGGTTTAATTGCGCCCCGATAGAGGCCGTTTTTGTAGGTCCATTGGATGGACTTGGAATTTGACTATTTCGTCCGCCGGTTTAAAGGATGTGGACTTGGATCTTTTATTGAGTATCACGTCGTCCCTGTTCACCGTGGAGCGCAACGCAGTCAGTTCCTCGGCTGCTAGGGCTTCGGATAGTGCCTCAAGGGCCAATGCGGCTGTCTTATCCTCGGCTGCTATGTCCGGGTCACTAGCAAGAGTGATGATTCCGTTGGGCCCGGGCATTTTGAGCTTCATGTACCCGTAATGGGGTATAGCTTGAAAAATTGTAAATGCCTCTCGCCCTAATAGAGTGTGGTATCCATCTGCTGAGCAGGGCCACTTGGGCGTGACCTCCTCGGACTGTAATTATCCTGCGTGCGAACACCACATCCAATGTGATTTTTCCTCAGACAAGCGCTTCCCGACTGGGGATTATTCCTCTAAAGGTTGTGCTTCTTCGCTCAATGCGGCTCCAGTCTATTTCCATTTTTCGAAGAGTTTCCTCGTAAATGAGGTTCAATCCGCTGCCACCGTCCATGAGTACCTTGGTAAGGCGAAAGCCGTCCACTACTGGACTGAGGACCAATGCGGCTCGTGCTCGGACTGTTCGGAATTTAGGTTCATCACTGTCATTAAAGGTAATAGCCGTGTCACTCCATGGGTTTGTTATTGCTACTTGGTAGACTTCGGCAAGGCTGCGGAGTGTTCGTTTCCGCATATTATTTGATGTGAAAGTCTCGAAGACTGTTAATACCGTATTGGTATCCTTGGGCTGGTGCTCTGTGGATTCTGGAGTTAAAAGCTCTTCGCCACTTCTGGCCACCTGCCAGAGTATCCAACATGCTCTAAGGCTATGAGTTGGTGTGGCGCCATCTGTATTATGAATTTTACAGGGTCCGTTGAGCCATCCCTCCAGTACGGTTCCATGCCCTATAGAGGGTTTTTGCTTTTTGGTGTTTAACCCAGGTGCTTGGTGATAATGCACCCTTTTATTTTGGACTGGGGTTGTATTCAGGGCCGGATTGTCCCAAAATTTTATTTCGGTTTGCCACGCGCTTTCCATCGCACAGTACTTCCGTACTATGGACGCCAAGTCAGCGAAGCATGTAATTTCACGGTGACTTATGGCGTTGAGGATTCCGTTGTCCGTGCAATTATTGCAAAAGAATGAAATTGCATCCTCCTCGCGGCAGTCCTTTATCCTGTTCATGACCAGGAGGAATCTGGCCCAGTAATGGTGTACTGTTTCTGCAGGCTCTTGCCGAATTTGGGATAGATCGCTTATGTTTGGGTGGGCGGGTGGAATTAAATCCGGAACCTCGCCCAATCTGTGACTCAGGGGCCAAGGAGTTTCCGAACTCGCAAGCTTGGGTTCTTGGATGTTGTCCAATGAATCTAGCCTGCTGCCTGACTTTAGGTTCAGGGCTTGAGTGACGTCCTCCCCTCCGCGGGTATCCGGCTTGGAGGGATCGGGAATCCGGACATAACTAGTCCTTAAGATAGATGAAGGCTTGCCGCATTGTTCCTCCACCACTGCAGCGTGATGGGTGACCTGGGGAGAGTTAATCTCTCTCGGATCGGGTTTAGGCCCAATCTGATCGTAGTCATAGCGACTCCTGAGCGGCGATGCGATCCAAGATCTCATTTAAGGAAGAGAGCTCCATCGGATCTAACTGCTCGGCGAGTTCGAGTTGGCGTGAAGATTGCTTTCGATGACCGAGAAGTCATCGTCGGTAGCCGGCGAACAAGCGGTCATAAGAAAACCACCTAGCGGAGAGTTTGGCCGATAGCCAAAGCTCCTTTAGCAATGATGTCGTCTTTAAAGACAGGATGAGGCATCCTTCCTAATGGCGGCAACAGCAGGAACTCTCAATGAAAGCACCAATGTCGATGTCGAACCGGCGGATCTCGGGTAGGGGTCCCGAACTATGCGTCTAGGCGGATTGTAACAGGAGACAAGGGACACGATGTTTTTACCCAGGTTGGGCCCTCTCGATGGAGGTAAAACCCTACTCCTGCTTGATTAATATTGATGATATGGGTAGTATAAGAGTAGATCTACCACGAGATCAGATAGGCTAAACCCTAGAAGCTAGCCTATGGTATGATTGTTGTTCATCCAACGGACTAAAACCCTCCGGTTTATATAGACACCGGGAGGGCTAGGGTTACACAGAGTCGGTTACAATGGGAGGAGATCTACATATCCGTATCGCCAAGCTTGCCTTCCACGCCAAGGAAAGTCCCATCCGGACACGGGACGAAGTCTTCAATCTTGTATCTTCATAGTCCAGGAGTCTGGCCAAAGGTTATAGTTCGGCTATCCGGACACCCCCTAATCCAGGACTCCCTCAGGTCCACTTCATTGAACCTGCCTTTTTTCAAGATTTTGAAAAACGGCAAGGTGCGCTCAACTGATTTGGAGATGAACGTGCTTAGAGCTGCTACACAACCAACAAGACACCATAAGTCATTGATGCGCTTCAGTGCCCCCAACTGCTCAATCACCTTGATCTTGTCGAAGTTGGCTTCAACTCCACGTTGAAATACAAAGAACCCAAGAAGCTTGCAAGACGGGACGCCAAACACACACTTCTCAGGATTGAGCTTCAAGTTGATCTTGCGCAAGTTTGGAAATGTCTCTTCTAAATCTTGGATAAGTGAATCCTTTTGCCTTGTTTTAACCACTATATCATCCATATAGGCCTCCACATTTCATTGTAGCTGAGAGCCAAAACCAACTTGCAAAGCCCTTGCAAATGTTTCTTTGGCACTCTTTAATCCGAAAGCCATGCGTACAAAATAGTATGTACCACATGGAGTAATGGATAACGTCTTTTCCTCATCTTCGTTGGCTGTGAAGATCTGATGATAACCAGAGTAGGAATCAAGAAAAGAGAGCAGGTTGTAGCTGGCGGTGGAGTCCACGATCTGGTCAATCTGTGGAAAAGGTAAAGGGCCCTTCGGGCGTGCTTTATTTATGTCAGTGAAGTCCATACAAAGAATCCACTTCCCATTTGCCTTGCGAACAACCACTAGGTTTGCTAACCAAGTTGGGTGTAGCACTCCTCTGACCAAGCCTGATGCATCTAGTTTTTGGATTTCTTGGGCGATGAACTTTTGCCGCTCCAATGCCTGCTTTCCGACCTTCTGTTTGATGGGTCTCACGTCAGGATGGATAGCAAGGTTGATGCGGAGCATCCTATGGTCATCCCCATGGACCAGAGGGCATCTCACCAAGTGCCAAGTGGACCGATGACAGGAGCACGTGCAAGAGCTCTCAAGACCGAGGTAACATCTCTCCTTAGTGATATTCCATATGACCTGCACGAGACATGGCTACTACCTAAAGCCGG
The DNA here is from genome assembly GCA_021605205.1 of Aegilops longissima. Lineage (NCBI taxonomy): Eukaryota > Viridiplantae > Streptophyta > Magnoliopsida > Poales > Poaceae > Aegilops > Aegilops longissima. The sequence continues at coordinate 51,520 of JAHIAM010000870.1, forward strand.
AACACTATGTGTGATTAGGTATGAAGAACACCCCCTCGGAGATGCTCGTGATGATGGACAACTCCCCAAGTTCTTGTATGAAGAGAACCAACAGAAGGAACCGGAGAAGTCTCTAGGACCCAGAAATATGGTCCCTGGAACATGCAGCCCAGTCGAAGGATATCAGCAAAGGCTACAGGGCCCGGACATCCAACCCGACTGGCCCGCACACCCAGCGCCAGCCCAAAAATCCAGCCCATCCATCATAGAACGCAACTAAAGCTCGACCACACCAGCCCCGGACATCCCACCCCAAGGCCCGAACACCCCCCCTCCTTCGAAGGTCAAGACATCCAAACCGACCCCGGACATCCGGGCCCCTCTGTCTGCGCACAGTAACGGGCCAAAGTACATGTATCCCTTCGCCCCCTAGACTATATATACTCCTCCTCCACCACCATTTTAGGGTTAGCATTGTGATAGCTCCTTTTGGATATAGAGCTTTGCTCATCCACTTGTACCCATACTCCTTTGGAGATCAAGGCCTCCTAGGAGAAGATCCCCCAAGTGGATTCAAGACCCCATCTCCTCACGGATTGGGAAGAACTAGCTACTTGTATCCCCCTTTGTTGGATTTGGACCTTTGTTTCCCTCATGTGTACTTGGATCTAGCACATGTATAATCGAATCTCGTTGCATTGAGTGTTTCCTCTCATTTTCCCTTTTTTGTGTTCATCGTGTCCTTAGGGATCCTCCTCCAAATCGTGAAAGATCGGCCATTAGGGTTCCACCCTACATCATCTTGGTATCAGGAGCCACGTTGATCACGATTTTGCAGTCTCCCCCTTTATTTTCAAGACTAATTTCGCTTTGATTTTGTCCAATTTTGAAATTCCCCTAAAAAATAACCCTCTCAATATTTTTTGATTTGTTGGTGTGATGATGTTTTGTTCCATTTGATCCATGGATTTGATGTTACTCATAGATCTACCTTCCACTAACTTTTTCCCAATTCCATCCACGAAATTCCACGAATTTTGCCTCGTAATTTTTCTTTTCCCTCGAGATCCACCGAGTTCTTCCAGGATTTGGAGCCACGGACATCCGGTCCGTGATCGCCAGACATCAGGCCTACAAGCCCGGACATCCGGCCTCCTGCAGCATTCAGCCTCCTCCACCACTCTTTTTTTCGCCTAACTTTCGCCAATTTTGAGAGGGTTTCAACCTATACTTCCGCATACCACCTCCGCTTTACGTAACCACCATCTCTTACCCGCTACCACCTCCGACAAGTTTGACACGTTTCGTTCTTTGATAATTTGAGTTGCAGTTTCTATTTCGTAACGTGTTTTGGCTACTTAGGAATGGCTCAATAATGAAATCACCACCATTCATCTTCGACACGGACTCGTCATCGACAACAACCACTTCAGCATTTTGACACCATCAACCCTAATCAAGGGCGGTAACGTTGACGACACTCTCGTACATTTTCCCTTGCCATTCCATTGCTAAACCATAGCCCATTTTGCATCACTTGCTGATACGTCTCCAACGTATCTATAATTTTTTATTGTTCCATGCTATTATATTATCTGTTTTGGATATTTTATATGCATTAATATGCTATTTTATATTATTTTTGGGACTAACCTATTAACCTAGAGCCTAGTGCATGTTTCTGTTTTTTCCTTGTTTTTGAGCTCCGCAGAAAAGGAATACTAAACGGAGTCCAAACGGAATAAAACTTCACGATGATTTTTCTTGGACCAGAAGACACCCATGGGACATGGAGTGCAAGTCAGAAGAGCCACGAGGCGGCGGCAAGGGTGGAGGGCGCGCCCTAGGGGGGCGCCCCCTTCCTTGTGGGCCCCTCGATGACTTCCTGACCTAGCTCTTCCTCCTATATATTCACATATATTCCAGAACCACCAGAGGCATCCATGAAAACACTTTTCCACAACCACAACCTTCTGTTCCTGTGAGATCCCATCTTGGGGCCTTTTCCGGCATCCTGCCAGAGGGGGATTCGATCACGGAGGGCATCTACATCAACTACATTGCCCTTCTGATGAAGCGTGAGTAGTTTACTACAGACCTACGGGTCCATAGCTAGTAGCTAGATGGCTTCTTCACTCTCTTTGATTCTCAATACCATGTTCTCCTTGATGTTCTTGGAGATCTATCCGATGTAATCTTCTTTTGCGATGTGTTTGTCGAGATCTGACGAATTGTGGATTTATGAATATTATTTGAATCTTCTCTGAATTCTTATACGCATGAATTGATATCTTTGTATTTCTCTTCGAATTATCGGTTTGGTGGCCAACTAGATTGCTTTTTCTTGCAATGGCAGAGGTGCTTCACTTTGGGTTCAATCTTGCGTGATTTCACCAAGTGACAAAGTAGGGGCAGCGAGACACGTATTGAACTGTTGCCATCGAGGATAAAAGGATGGGGTTTTCATCATATTGCTTGAGTTTATTCCTTTACATCATGTCATCTTACTTATGGCGTTACTCCGTTCTTTATGAACTTAATACTCTAGATGCATGCGGGATAGCGGTTGATGTGTGTAGTAATAGTCGTAGATGCAGGCAGGAATCGGTCTACTTGACACATACGTGATGCCTATTTTACATATCATTGCCTTGGATATCGTCATAACTTTGCGCTTTTCTATCAATTGCTCCACAGTAATTTGTTCACCCACCATATTATTTGCCTTCATGAGAGAAGCTGATAGAGGCTAAGGTGTCCCGTCTTTCGATGAGATGTTGGTTTTCGCTTTGGAGGAAGTCGACTTTGACGATCCGACTACAAACGTGCGAGAACGTCGCGCCTTAGCAATCGCTAAACCAACTCCGAGAGGTTATTGACCACGCCGAGCACGATCAACGACCACGAGGGTGCATTTCCTGCGAGCAAACGAAGAACAAGCAAGAAACTGAGATTGCAATCTGGATATTGCAAATATAAGATGAAAGCTTTATTGATCAAGGTGGGGTTCTGTGGACGCCTTTGTGCGGTCGTTGAACACAAACGAAATGCGAAGTTGCAGCTATGGCGAACTTTTAATCTAAACAAAACCCAAGGTCTAAACGGTGCCCTAAGGGCTGTATATATGGAGGAAGAGGGGGAATTTCGTGGCCCTTGGTGGAGGGGTCCAAATCAACCCTATCTCTTGTTTCCCACACATACGGACTCTAAAAATAGCCTATACTTGTGTATTTCGAAATTACAAGGGCCTGGCCCACTAATAAGGTGACGCAGCACCTAGAATAGCCTCGGACGACATTTATGAAGTAGCATCTTGTATATTTCGTCCAAGGATTCATGCACCCATTATGGTGGCTTCAAAGTCCTGAAATCATCACTTGTAACTCCGTTTTGTTCCCCTTAGCATGGCATTATCTCCATGCTGGTTCTTGCTCCAATGTCCATCCTTCTCCAAGCTAGGGCCTTCATTTGTAAGCAAAACAAATGTATCCAATTTAGGCAGCATCATATTCTCATGAACATTAGAATCATTACCAAGAAACGAAAGTACGATAATTTAATTGGCGTCTGTGAGCTCTAGTAATTGGTCCGGTATATGTAGCAAGAGGGGTTGTGGGTGTAACAATGGTATTGATGTCCTCATCATCCTCCCTTCTTGAAATGAAGTCGTCCTCGACGGAAGCTCATATTCCTCACCCAAATAAGGCTTCAAATCTGCAATGTTAAAAGTGGGACTAACCCCAAAATCTGCAGGCAGCTCAAGTTTATATGCATTATCATTTATTTCTCTAACACCTTAAATGGACCATCAAGACGTGGCATTAGCTTTGATTTGCAGATTAGGAAACCTATCCTTACATAAATGTAACCAAACAAGATCTCCGGTGCAAAGACAACATGTTTTCTACCCTTATCTCCAAAGACGTTTATATTTAGCATTCATCGCTCAATGTTTTCCTTAGTTATCTCATGCATTTTAAAATCAATTCAGCACGTTCTTTAGCATCAAAATTAACCTTCTCCGAAGATGGAAGAGGCAACAAATCAATAGGTGCACGAGGTAGGAAGCCATACACAATTTCAAAAGGGCACATCTTAGTTGTAGAATGCAATGAACGATTATAAGCAAATTCAATATGAGGCAAGCATTCTTCCCACATTTTCTTATTATTCTTCAAAACAGCCCTAAGCATAGTAGACAATGTTCTATTGACTACTTCAGTTTGTCCATCGGTTTGGGGTGACAAGTAGTACTAAAAGCAGTTTAGTCCCCAACTTAGCCCATAAACATCTCCAAAAGTGGCTAAGAAATTTAGTATCACGATCTGAAACAATAGTATTTGGCACACCATGCAAGTGAGTAATTTCACGAAAGAACAAATCAGCAACATTAAGCATCATCGCTTTTATGACATGGTATAAAGTGTGCCATTTTCGAGAATCTATCCACGACAACAAATATGCTATCCTCCCTTCTTTGTTCGAGGTAAACCTAAAACAAAGTCCATAGATATATCCTCCCAAGGAACACTAGGCACGAGCAAAGGCATATATAAACCATGAGGATTGAGTCGTGAATTAGCTTTTTGACATGTAGTGCAGCGAGCAACAAAACGCTCAACATCCCGTCTCATCTTTGGCCAAAAGAAATGTGTAGCAAGTATATCCTCCGTCTTCTTGACGCCAAAGTGTCCCATTAATCCTCCTCCATGCGCCTCCTGCAACAACAAAAGACGAACAGAGCTAGCAGGAATGCATAGCTTGTTAGCACGGAACACAAAACCATCATTAATAACGAACTTGTTCCATGTTCTTCCTTCTTTACAATTCTGCATTACATCTTTAAGATCAGCATCATGCACATATTGATCTTTGATGGTCTCCAAACCAAATATTTTGAAGTCAAGTTGTGAAAGCATAGTATACCGACGAGACAAAGCATCAGCAATAACATTTTCTTTACCCTTCTTGTGTTTAATGACATAAGGGAAAGTCTCGATGAATTCAACCCATTTAGCATGTCTACGATTCAGTTTAGCTTGACTTTTAATATGTTTCAAAGATTCATGATCCGAATGTATAACAAATTCTTTGGGCCATAAATAATGTTGCCATGTCTCTAAAGTCCGAACAAGAGCATATAATTCTTTGTCATAAGTAGAATAGTTCAGACTAGGCCCACTCAATTTTTCGAAAAGTATACAACAGGTTTGCCATCTTGTAATAACACACCTCCTAATCCAATTCCACTAGCATCACATTCAAGCTCAAAAGTCTTATTAAAGTCGGGAAGTTGGAGTAAAGGAGCATGTGTCAACTTATCTTTCAATACCGTGAAGGCTTCTTCTGTGCGGTACCCCAAACAAAAGGCACATCCTTCTTTGTAAGCTCATTGAGAGGTGCAGCAATGGTGCTAAAGTCTCTCACAAAACGCCTATAGAAACCAGCGAGTCCAAGAAAACTCCTCACTTGTGTGACCGTTTTGGGCTGCGGCCAACTCTCAATAGCTTCAATCTTGGCTTTATCAACTTCAATTCTGTGGAGTAACAACATAGCCAAGAAAAGATACTCGGTCGGTGCAAAAGGTGCACTTCCCAAGGTTACCAAACAAGCGTGCATCACGTAGAGCATTAAAAACAACACGTAAATGTTCCAAATGTTCTTCCAAAGATTTGCTATAAATCAGTATATCATCAAAGTAAACTACCACAAATCGTCCAATGAAAGCACGTAAAACTTCGTTCATTAATCTCATGAAAGTACTAGGTGCATTAGTTAACCCAAATGGCATGACTAACCACTCATATAATCCAAACTTAGTTTTAAATGTTGTTTTCCATTCATCTCCCAATTTCATACGAATTTGATGGTATCCACTACGCAAATCAACTTTGGAGAATATTGTAGAGCCACTCAATTCATCAAGCATATCATCTAGCCTAGGAATAGGATGATGATAACGAATAGTAATATTATTAATGCCTCTACAATCAACACACATACGCGACGTACCATCCTTTTTGGGCACTAGTATAATAGGAACAGCACAAGGACTAAGAGATTCGCGTATATAACCTTTGTCGAGCAGCTCTCAGACTTGACGATAATCTCCTTCGTCTCCTCTGGATTGGTACGGTATGGTGCACGGTTGGGTAGCGATGCACCGGGAATTAAGTCAATTTGATGCTCAATCCCTCGAATAGGTGGTAATCCGGTGGCACGTCTTGTGGGAAGACGTCGTGAACTCTGCAAAATGTTAGTGACAGCAGGGGCAAAGAGGAAGGCACGTCCTAAAATGAAAATAATGCCTCTTTGCACACAAAAGCATAGCAAACAGATTTGCTAGAATCTAGCTCATCAATATCAGATTTGGTGGCAAATAAACATGCACTTTTCAGTTTAATTTCAGAAGCAACATTAGATGGTTTATTATTAGGCTTCATTTGTTGCTCAAATTCTTTTGCCACAATCTGATTTTCACTCTTATTTTCTCCTGTTTTGCTTTATTAGCTCTATTAATATCATCTTTCAAAATGGAATCAGAGTCATAGGAAGCAAAGTAATATTTTTATCCTTGTGAACAAGAGTATACTGATTGTTTCTACCATGGTGTACAGAATTTTTATCAAATTGCCATGGTCTACCAAGTAATAAGGAACATGCTTGCATAGGTAACACATCACAATCAACATAATCAGCATATGTAGAGATACTAAAATACACACGAACAATACGTGTTACCTTAACCTTGCCGCTGTTGTTGAACCATTGGATGTAGTAAGGATGTGGATGTGGTCTTGTGGTGAGAGAAAGCTTCTCCACCATATCCATGCTAGCCAAGTTGTTGCAGCTCCCTCCATCTATGATGGCTGAATAGAACGTTCCTTCACAACTCCCTTTGTATGGAACAAGTTATGCCTCTGATTTTGCTCAGCTTGTGTAACCTGCACACTCAAAACACGTTGAGCAACTAAACATTCATACCTGTCAGCATCTTCACAGCCATGTATTGTGTCTCATGATCAGAATCATCTCCACCGTGTTCTTCATGTGTAATAAGAGCCAAAGTCTCTTCATCATAGTCACTAGCGGACTCATACCCACCATCCTCAAGTAGCAATCATCACACGCTGAGATTGGCATTCTCTGCAAAATGTCCTCTTCCCTTACAACGACGACAAATAATATCACTTGTGTGCCCTGTTGACGCCATGGAAGAAGAAGAGCTGTGTAGGCCAGCGGTGTGCTCTTGGCGAGATAGTGGTGGTTGGCCTGCTTTCTTGTATCACGGTTGGAGGTGGCAGCCGATGGAGGTGCCGTGTAGTAGAACGTGTGGAAGTAGATGATGCGTGGTGTCCATGATGAAGGTCGACCTGCAGAAAAGTTAGTCCGCGCCAGCGCATCGATCCTGCACTTCACGTTCAGCTTTACAAGCAAGATGGAATAATCGAGTGATATTATTATAATCCTTGTAGTCTAGAATGGTCTGAATCTCTCTATTTAATCCACCCGGAAAACGTGCAAGCATAGCTTCATTCTCCTCAACAATACCACATCTAATCAAGCCGGTTTGTAATTCACGATAATATTCTTCTACCGAATTTTTCCTTGTCTTAAGCGCTGCAATTTTTGAAGTAATTCACGTTGATAATATGGTGGAACCCAACGAGTACGCATAGCAGTTTTCAAAGCAGCTCAAGTAGCTGGAACAGGATATAATCTACAATGTTCAGACCACCAAACACATGCAAAGCTAGTGAAAGCACAAACAGAGCAGGAACACGTCTCTCCTCAGGATATTGTAAACATGTAAATCGTTGTTCAGTTTCTAACTCCCAAGTAAGATATATATCAGGAACATATCTACCCTCAAATGGTGGAATATTCAATTTCAGTTTAGGGAGATGGTCATGATCTCATACCTGAGGGGGAGCCCGAACATTGCCATTATTTGCATGTGGACGACCTGGTGGTTGTGGTGCTGGTGGTTGCACGTAGTTCTGATGTTGATCAACCTCATCCTCGTAATCTCTCACATAATCATCCTCCCCATCGCAGCAGCAGGAGCCACGTAGTATCAACAGCAGCACCAAAGCAGCTTGGCCGGTGAAGAGGGACACGGGAAGCTCGGCGGAGGGCTGTTTCGCGATGTGGAGGTAGTCCTTGTTGTTGTAGTAGAGGTGCGTTAGGTGCCGCCGGTGGTGGTGGTGGTAGACGCGAGCAATTCATTAAACTTGTTATCGAGCTTTGTTTCAACGCCTTCTCATTGCCATCTATCTTCTCCATGGCCTCTTCAAATCTATTTAGCACATCTTCCACCTGCCCACTCATCATTTGTTGAAACTTATCATGTAGCGCTTTGTTTGTCATGTTCTCCCGATCGACCACGTCGGCTTGTGATCCTGCCATGGTTAGCAGCAATAGAAACACACAAGAATATGATTGACAGACTACTAGGAAGTGGTGGTGGTGGTGTGGTGGACGATCACAAATCCGTCAAGCAAATCTCAAATTCTTACCAGTTCTTACCCAAAGAAGAGCGGTGATCGGCAACCGATGTAGTCAAAACTCTCAAAGCTTGGATAGAGCGATTACCAGGGAGAGTCAAACGCACGATGTAGATGTATGTGGAGTTGGGAAGGCTTATAATATGGTAGCAAAAAGGGTCAGCAATAATCAATTCAGAGATGCAAAGTTGAATAAACGCTCAATGACGGTACTGTGCTGGTCCTAGGCTAGACCGTGCTAGAGACGCGAGCCTAGAACACTAACAAAATCAAAATCACGGCGCTGCACGTAAACAAGGGAAAAGCACACTCTGGAATTTTTTTTTCTTTTTGCTTTTTTTTGCGCTTCCTTTTTTTTATTGCGCTGCTCTTTTTTTTCGCGAAAAATCACTATAATGGCGAGTGTCTCAAAACTTTTCCCAGGTCAAACTGACAGGATGGACACGAAATTTATTCCACCAAATTTTTTTTTTTCGACTGCCCGGACCCAAAAACTGGAAACGGGTCAAAAAAACTTTCTATAACGGCGACTGTCTCAATACACTTAGAAACACCTAAAAATAGGATAGCCAGAAATTTTTTCGACAAGTGCGTTTTCGGAAAATTTTGGGCCTAAACGGAGGGTGGTTTCCAGACTCTTTTTTCCGAAACCTACTCCGGCAAGGAAACACGAATCGGAAACTAGATGGATCTCGAAAACAAACCTAATATGCAAGGAACTCGGATTGGTGGTGGATATATGGTGGTGGTATATGGCAGCGGTGGTGGTAGCGGTGGTAGTATATGGATATGGATCGGTGGTGGTATATGGACACGGATTGGTGGTGGTATATGGATACGGATTCGGAGCGGTGATGGTAGGTGGCAGGGGCGATGATGATGGTGCGGTGGCGGCGTGACAACTTATGACCAGAACTCGAAACTCTAAAAGACTAGACTCTAAGACCAGCAACTAGACACGACGATGCACCCGCAAATTCAACAAAGCAAAACCCTAAAAGATTATGCAAAGGCTCGATTGGTTCGAATATGATGAACTAACCCTAATTTTTTTGTGGCTTTTTCGTGGACAATAGGTATGAAGAACAGACTCGATCTAAACTACGAAAAACTGTAAAATCTCACCGAGCAACCTGGAAATCTGATACCACTTGATAGAGGATAAGGTGTCCCGTCTTTCGATGAGATGTTGGTTTTCGCTTTGGAGGAAGTCGACTTTGACGATCCGACTACGAACATGCGAGGACGTCGCGCCTTAGCAATCGCTAAACCAACTCCGAGAGGTTATTGACCACGCCGGAGCACGATCAACGACCACGAGTGTCTTTCCTGCGAGCAAACGAAGAACAAGCAAGCGAGATTGCAATCTGGATATTGCGAATATAAGATGAAAGCTTTATTGATCAAGGTGGGGTTCTATGACGCCTTTGTCTGGTCGTTGAACACAAACGAAGTACGCGAAGTTGCAGCTATGGCGAACTTTCAATCTAAACAAAACCCCCAAGGTCTAAACGGTGCCCTAAGGGCTGTATATATGGAGGAAGAGGGGGGAATTTCGTGGCCCTTGGTGGAGGGGTCCGAAATCAACCCTATCTCTTGTTTCCCCACACATACGGACTCTAAAAATAGCCTATACTTGTGTATTTCGAAATTACAAGGGCCTGGCCCACTAATAAGGTGACGCAGCACCTAGAATAGCCTCGGACGACATTTATGAAGTAGCATCTTGTATATTTCGTCCAAGGCTTCATGCACCCATTATGGTGGCTTCAAAGTCCTGAAATCATCACTTGTAACTCCGTTCTTGTTCCCCTTGAGCATGGCATTATCTCCATGCTGGTTCTTGCTCCAATGTCCATCCTTCTCCAAACTAGGGCCTTCATTTGTAAGCAAAACAAATGTATCCAATTTAGGCAGCATCATATTCTCATGAACATTAGAATCATTACCAAGAAACGAAAGTACCTGATAATTTAATTGGCGTGCGCGAGCTCTAGTAATTGGTCCAGTATATGTAGCAGTAGGGGCTGTGGGTGTAACAATGGTATTGATGTCCTCATCAGAAGCCTCTAGTGAAACCTATGGCTCCCGGGTCTATTTTCCATCATATTAATTTCTGATCTAATATTTTGCAATCTTTTATTTTATCTTTTGTTTAGTATTATCTATCTCTATCTCTATCGGATCTCACCTTTGCGTTGGGTGAAATTGTTTGAATGTTTGTGCAGGTGCATTGATTGGGGACTCGCGCGTTTCTCCTAATGGATTGATACCTTGGTTCTTAACTGAGGGAAATACTTATCTCTACTGTGCTGCATCACCCTTTCCTCTTTAAGAGATAAAACAACGCAAGCTCAAGAGGTAGAAGGAAGATTTTTTGGCGCCGTTGCCGGGGAGATCTACGTCAAGTCACAAAGTACGCATCATAAACTCTCATCTCTTGCATTACATTATTCGCCATTCGCCTCCCGTTTTCCTCTCCCCTACTTCTAAAACGAATTTAGAAAAGATTTTCCTTTTTTCGCCCTTCTTTCATTTGCTTTCTGTTTGCTCATGTGTTAGATTGCTTGCTTTGTCACAATGGCTCAAGAGAATACCTACAGTACTAATAAAAATGATTTTATTTGTACCCCGATTGCTCCCTCCACTAGTGCGGAATCTTATGAAATTAATGCCGTTTTACTAAATCTTGTTATGAAAGATCAATTTACCGGCCTTCCTAGTGAAGATGCCGCATCCCATCTAAATAATTTCGTTGAGTTGTGTGATATGCAAAAGAAGAAAGATGTGGATAATATTATTGTTAAATTGAAGCTATTTCCGTTCTCACTACGAGATCACGCTAAAACTTGGTTTTCATCTTTGCCTAAAACTAGTATTGATTCATGGAATAAGTGTAAAGATGCTTTTATTTCTAAGTATTTTCCTCCAGCTAAGATCATCTCCCTTAGGAACGATATTATGAATTTTCACAATCTTGGGAGAGGATGAAATTGATGATACGGAATTTCCCTACTCATGGTTTAAATTTGTGGATGATCATACAAAAAATTTAGGCCGGATTGAATTTTTCTTCTAGAAATCTTTTAGATTCGGCCGCGGGAGGTACTTTTATAGAAATTAATTTAGGAGAAGCTACTAAACTCCTAGATAATATTATGGTTAATTATTCTCAATGGCATACCGAAAGATCTTCCACTAGTAAAAAAGTGCATGCAATTGAAGAGATTAATGTTTTAAGTGGAAAGATGGAATAACTTATGAAATTGTTTGCTAGTAAGAGTGCAACTATTGATCCTAATGATATGCCTTTGTCTACTCTAATTGAAAATAATAATGAATCTATGGATGTGAATTTTGTTGGTAGGAACAATTTTGGTAATAACACATGTAGAGGTAATTTTATTCCTATGCCATTCCCTAGTAATTCCTCTAATAATTATGGTAATTCCAACAACAATTCTTATGGAAATTATAATATGATGCCCTCTGATCTTGAGAATAGTATTAAAGCGTTTATGAGTTTGCAAAAGAATTACAATGCTTTGGTTGAAGAAAAATTGCTTAAGATTGATGATTTGGCTAGGAACATTGATGTAATTTCTCTTGAGATTGATTCTTTGAAAATTAGATCAATTTCACCCAAGCATGATATCAATGAATCTCTAAAATCTATGCGAATTTCCATTGATGACTGCAAAGAAAGAACCGCTAAGATGTGTGCTAAGCGAGATTGGTTTGTAAAAGCGTGTTATTCTATTTTTTTTGAAAATAATGATGAAGATATTAAAATGATTCATGTGACACCTATTGAATCTTTTTTTACAATAAAAAACTTGATAAAGATGTGAATGGAGATGAGTCAACTTTAGTGAAAAGGCGTCCCAATGATTTGGAGTTTATAGATCTAGATGCAAAATTTGGTAAAAGTGGGATTGGAAAGGTCAAAACTTTTAGTAGCGATGAACCCAATCTTTTGGATTTCATGGAATTTAATTATGATAATTTCTCTTTAATAGATTATATTTCCTTGTTGCAATCCATTTTGAATTCTCCTCATGCTTACAATCAAATAAAGATTTTACTAAGCATATCATTAATGATATGATGAAACTTTTGAAGAAAAGCTTGAATTGGAAGTTTCTATCCCTAGAAAACTTTATGATGAGTGGGAACCTGCTATTAAGATTAATATTAAAGATTATGAGTGTCATTCTTTGTGTGATTTGGGTGCTAGTGTTTCCACGATTCCAAAAACTTTATGTGATGTGTTAGGTTTTCGTGAATTTGATGATTGTTCCTTAAATTTGCATCTTGCAGATTCCACTATTAAGAAACCTATGGGAAGAATTAATGATGTTCTTATTGTTGCAAATAGGAATTATGTGCCCGTAGATTTCTTTGTTCTTGATATAGACTGCAATCCTACATGTCCTATTATTCTTGGTAGACCTTTCCTTAGAACGATCGGTGCAATTATTGATATGAAATAAAGAAACATTAGATTTGAATTTCCGTTAAGGAAGGGCATGGAACACTTTCCTAGAAAGAAAATTAAGTTTCCGTATGAATCTATTATGAGAGCTACTTATGGATTGCATACCAAAGATGAAAACACCTAGATCTATGTGTTTTTATGCCTAGCTAAGGGCATTAAACAATAGCGCTTGTTGGGAGGCAACTCAATTTTATTTTTGTTCTTGATTTTTGGTTCTATTTTCAATAAATAATTCATATAGCCTCTGGTTAGATGTATTTTTGTGATTTAGTTAGTGTTTGTGACAAGTAAGACCTTTGGGATGGCTTACGGTGATAGTTGATTTGATCTTCTTTGAAAAACAGAAACTTTTGCACCCAAGAAAATAAGTTTCATTTTTTACATATGCGTGCTTTTGATCTGATTCTTTTTGCACAGGATTGGTATAAAAATTTCCCAGATTGTCCTAAACTTTCAGAATTTTTGGATTTATGGAAGTATTCGAAGTCTACAGATTGCTACAGGCTGTTCTGTTTTTGACAGATTCTGTTTTCTATGTGTTGTTTGCTTATTTTGATGAATCTATGGGTTGTATCGGGGGGTATGAACCATGAAAAAGTTGGAATACAGTAGATAGTACACCAATATAAATAAAAAATAAGTTCACAACAGTACCAATAGTGGTGATTTATTTTCTTATACTAACAGATCTCATGAGATTTTTTGTTGAGTTTTGTGTTGTGAAGTTTTCAAGTTTTGGGTAATAAGGAATGGCAGGAGCCTAAGTGATGCGGAGCATCCCACGATCATCCCCATGCATCCACAACCGTCTCATCAAGAGCCAAGAGGACCCATGACTAGAGCACGAGCTCGAGCTCTCGAGACCGAGGTGACTTCTCTCCTTAGTGAAATATCATATGACCCTCTCGAGACATGGCTACTACCTCAATCCGGAATGTTGTGCATGCTTAGGTACCAAGGAACCAACCTAGGAGAAGCTGCAGCCCAAGATGGACACCAAGAGCAAGAGGAGGAGCTGCAGAGTCCAGAGGGAGCGGTACTACCGCTCAAGCCAAGCGGTACTACCGCCCAGCGAGTGGTACTACCGCTCAAGCCAAGCGGTACTACCGCTGAGCCGAGCCAAGCGGTACTACCGCTCTCCATCCGGCCTACTTCCGCAAAACCCGACACACTCCAGGAATCGAACGGCGTTAGAGCGGTACTACCGCCCACCAAGCGGTACTACCGCCCACCAAGCGGTACTACCGCTGACAGCGGTACTACCGCCCTATAGAACGGTACTACCGCCCTGCCTGTGTGCAGCGATTCGGGCCGAGGCCCATGTACTCGTTTCGCCCCCAACTTACCCCTTAGAGGTCCTAGACTATAAATAGACCTTCCCCTCATCCTTTCTAGGGTTAGCTTTGGGATTTGCTCATATTTCGGTGTGAGAGCCTTTGCTCATCCACTTGGCTACTTCTCCTTCGAGATCAGGACCTCTACGGAGAAGATCCCCCAAGCGGATTCAAGACCCCCTCCTAGGGTGGACCCCTCAAGACCTCCTCTCGGAGAAGAACGGCTACCCTTGTATCCTTTCCTTTGTTGATCTCGGATCTTGTATCACTCTATGCATTCGATAATCTAGCACTTGTGTGATTGACTTCTTGTCGGTTGAGTGACTTCTCCCTCGTTTTCCCCATGTTTTCCGCTCGTTCTTCGTGTTCCTCGTAGGGATTCTCTCCAAGCGTGAAAGATCGTCCACATAGGGTTTCGCCCTACATCATCATGGTATCATGAGCCACGTTGATCACGTTATTGGAGCCCCTACCCCTCTTTTTCTAGCTTGATTTTGTTGTTTTTGTCCTAATTCCGAAAATTCCCCACAAAAATAGCCCCAAATTTTTTGTGATTTGTTAGTGTGATGAAATTTTGTTGATTTTGATCCGTGGATTTGCTTGGTTTCGAGTCGATCTAGCATCTCTCCAAGTTTCACCTCTTTCCATCCACAAAATCCATCGAATTTTGACCCCGAAATCACCCATTTCCGCCACAAAATCGCGCAACCGTTCGAACAATCGAGAAAATCCCGACACGAGCGGTACTACCGCCCTCCTAGCGGTACTACCGCTGAGAGCGGTACTACCGCCCTCCTAGCGGTACTACCGCTGAGTACGGCACTACCGCCAGCCCCGTTCAGCGAAATAGTCGAAAAATCCCGACACGAGCGGTACTACCGCCCTCCCAGTAGTACTACCGCCTGGCGATTCAGCCTTCCGACTTTCACCATTTTCATCATAACTTTTCACTCCGAACTCCGATTTGAGTGTTCTTCGGCTCGTTTTGAAGCTATCGTCGTGCCCGAGGACCTCACCTTGGTTTCACCACCTTTTGACACCATCAAATTTTCCAAACATCGCATCTTTGCCTAGGGCTTAAACCACATCATCCGCTATACCACCTCCACTTTCCGCTACCACATTTTCGCTTTTGGTCTTTGAGAATTTGAGTTGTGGTTCCCGTGTCCTATTGTGTTTCGGCTATATAGGTACGGTTCGACGTCAACATCACCACCGCTCATCTTCGGCAAGGACTCATCTTCGTCAAGGACGGTAACCTCGACGACATCTTTGTCATCTCTCGCAATTGCATTGATAACCACATAGCCTTACTTTTGCGTTGCTTACCCATCGAGACTAGCCATTGAGTATTGCCGGCAACGTGACTTGTGCACCTTAGTGATCATACTCCATAGCATACATAGCATACCATAGTGGTGCATATCTTGAGATCAACTTGTGTGTCACAATGTTGTCATAGCATACACAATTGCTATCTTGGTTCGTGAAGTTTGCATAAGAAAAGAGCTCAAAAGTGACAGAGCCACCCAAGCTTTTAAGCAAAGAGGAAAGATAAGCAAAGAGCTTATAAGCAAGAACCATAGCATCATACAACATTAAGATTGTCATATCCGATCATCTTGGATCATAGCACCGAAATATCATACATATAGCATACTTGGGATAGAGATCGTTGCATTTTTGCCTAATAGGTTGTGCACAAGTTCGCGTATCTGCCTATTGTGCAATCGTGCTAGCGTCTCTCTAGTATTGTGCAACAAGAGCATTCTCGTGGTTTCCACATTTTGGCTCACCTTTGGTTTGCACAATCCCACTTATCTATTTGCGTGTGTGTTTCCGTGTACCACTACTTTCTTGGTCTACTTGTTACATTTGCGAATTTGCGAATCTTTTTCAACTTTATTGAGTCTCACTTACAATTGCATCAAATTTTGTGCCACCATCCTAACCGAGCACCACCATAAGCTTTTATTTGTGTAGCTGTGAGAACCGACAAGAATCGGTACCAAGAGTGCTATTTCATTGTCCGCATTTGAGTGAACCTGATTCATTTTGAACATCGGTCAAAGGTACATTGGTATAAGTTCTTTTCCGTTCTACCACTCACATCTTGTTTGGAATGATGGATAGGCCAAGTTCTTCTACCAACCCACTCTTCATCGAGCAAGACGACGACATGTCCTCATACGTCACCAAGAGCCACCTCTTTGGTGCACAACGAGCGTTGCACCAAGAACAACAAGCAATGACCGACCGCATCGACAACCTCGCCACCGACTTGCGACTCTCCGAGCAACGTACAAGAGACTACTTCGACAACAAGTTCGAGGCTCACAAGGAAGAGAATGATGCAAGAATGGACGAGATCCAGCGTTGATGAGAAAACGGCATCATTCCACTTCTTCATCATCAAGACGGAGCCGCTCGAGTCGACATTCCGACGACACATTCTACGACTCAAGTACACCGTCATCGAACACTCTTCGACGAGCCGCGCGCCAAGACCGTCATGCATCTCGCAACCCGCTACATGACAAGCATTCACAAGAGCAAGTTGATGATCAAGTTCCTCGTCCTCAATCAAACCAAGAGGCTTTTGCTCAAGCCCAAGAACGACAACGTCTTCGTCGCCAACAAGAGGAAGAAAGAGCACGTCGTCACCAAGACGAACAAGACGCCAAGGTGATAGAGGCAAAGGTGTCCCGATGTTTCGATGAGATGGTGGCTATCGTTTCTGTGGGAGTCGACCTTGACGATCCGACTACGATCGTGCGAGACGTCGCGCCTTAGCAATCGCTAAACCAACTTCCGAGGGTTATTGACCACGCCGGAGCACGATCAACCTGACCACGAGGGCCTGTTTCCTGCGAGCAAACGAAGAACAAGCAAGAAACTGAGATTGCAATCTGGATATTGCGAATATAAGATGAAAGCTTTATTGATCAAGGTGGGGTTCTGTGGACGCCTTTGTGCGGTCGTTGAACACAAACGGCACGCGAAGTTGCAGCTATGGCGAACTTTTAATCTAAACAAAACCCAAGGTCTAAACGGTGCCCTAAGGGCTGTATATATGGAGGAAGAGGGGGGAATTTCGTGGCCCTTGGTGGAGGGGTCCAAATCAACCCTAACTCTTGTTTCCCACACATACGGACTCTAAAACAGCCTATACTTAAGTATTTCGAAATTACATGGGCCCGGCCCACTAATAAGGTGACGAAGCACCTAGAATAGCCTCGGGACGACATTTATAAAGTAGCATCTTGTATATTTCGTCCAAGGCTTCATGCATCCATTATGGTGGCTTCAAAGTCCTGAAATCATCACTTGTAACTCCGTTCTTGTTCCCCTTTGCATGGCATTATCTCCATGCTTGTTCTTGCTCCAATGTCCATCCTTCTCCAAGCTAGGGCCTTCATTTGTAAGCAAAACAAATGTATCCAATTTAGGCAGCATCATATTCTCATGAACATTAGAATCATTACCAAGAAACGAAAGTACCGATAATTTAATTGGCGTCATGAGCTCTAGTAATTGGTCCAGTATATGTAGCAAGAGGGGTTGTGGGTGTAACAATGGTATTGATGTCCTCATCATCCTCCCCTTCTTGAAATGAAGTCGTCCTCGACGGAAGCTCATATTCCTCACCCAAATAAGGCTTCAGATCTGCAATGTTAAAAGTGGGACTAACCCCAAAATCTGCAGGCAGCTCAAGTTTAAATGCATTATCATTTATTTTCTCTAACACCTTAAATGGACCATCAAGACGTGGCATTAGCTTTGATTTATGCAAATTAGGAAACCTATCCTTACATAAATGTAACCAAACAAGATCTCCGGTGCAAAGACAACATGTTTTCTACCCTTATCTCCAAGCAAGTTTATATTTAGCATTCATACGCTCAATGTTTTCCTTAGTTATCTCATGCATTTTAAAATCAATTCAGCACGTTCTTTAGCATCAAAATTAACCTTCTCCGAAGATGGAAGAGGCAACAAATCAATAGGTGCACGAGGTAGGAAGCCATACACAATTTCAAAAGGGCACATCTTAGTTGTAGAATGCAATGAACGATTATAAGCAAATTCAATATGAGGCAAGCATTCTTCCCACATTTTCTTATTATTCTTCAAAACAGCCCTAAGCATAGTAGACAATGTTCTATTGACTACTTCAGTTTGTCCATCAGTTTGGGGGTGACAAGTAGTACTAAAAAGCAGTTTAGTCCCCAACTTAGCCCATAAACATCTCCAAAAGTTGCTAAGAAATTTAGTATCACGATCTGAAACAATAGTATTTGGCACACCATGCAAGCGAATAATTTCACGAAAGAACAAATCAGCAACATTAACAGCATCATCGCTTTTATGACATGGTATAAAGTGTGCCATTTTCGAGAATCTATCCACGACAACAAATATGCTATCCTCCCTTCTTTGTTCGAGGTAAACCTAAAACAAAGTCCATAGATATATCCTCCCAAGGAACACTAGGCACAGCAAAGGCATATATAAACCATGAGGATTGAGTCGTGACTTAGCTTTTTGACATGTAGTGCAATGAGCTACAAAACGCTCAACATCCGTCTTAACTTTGGCCAAAAGAAATGTGTAGCAAGTATATCCTCCGTCTTCTTCACGCCAAAGTGTCCCATTAATCCTCCTCCATGTGCCTCCTGCAACAACAAAAGACTAACAGAGCTAGCAGGAATGCATAGCTTGTTAGCACGAACACAAAACCATCATTAATAACGAACTTGTTCCATGTTCTTCCCTCTTTACAATTCTGCATTACATCTTTAAAATCAGCATCATGCACATATTGATCTTTGATGGTCTCCAAACCAAATATTTTGAAGTCAAGTTGTGAAAGCATAGTATATCGACGAGACAAAGCATCAAGCAATAACATTTTCTTTACCCTTCTTGTGTTTAATGACATAAGGAAAGTCTCAATGAATTCAACCCATTTAGCATGTCTACGATTCAGTTTAGCTTGACTTTTAATATGTTTCAAAGATTCATGATCAGAATGTATAACAAATTCTTTGGGCCATAAATAATGTTGCCATGTCTCTAAAGTCCGAACAAGAGCATATAATTCTTTGTCATAAGTAGAATAGTTCAGACTAGGCCCACTCAATTTTTCGAGAAAAGTATGCAACAGGTTTGCCATCTTGTAATAACACACCTCCTAATCCAATTCCACTAGCATCACATTCAAGCTCAAAAGTCTTATTAAAGTCGGAAGTTGGAGTAAAGGAGCATGTGTCAACTTATCTTTCAATACCGTGAAGGCTTCTTCCATGCGGTATCCCAAACAAAAGGCACATCCTTCTTTATAAGCTCATTGAGAGGTGCAGCAATGGTGCTAAAGTCTCTCACAAAACGCCTATAGAAACCAGCGAGTCCAAGAAAACTCCTCACTTGTGTGACCGTTTTGGGCTGCGGCCAACTCTCAATAGCTTCAATCTTGGCTTTATCAACTTCAATTCCCTGTGGAGTAACAACATAGCCAAGAAAAGATACTCGGTCGGTGCAAAAGGTGCACTTCCCAAGGTTACCAAACAAATGTGCATCACGTAGAGCATTAAAAACAACACGTAAATGTTCCAAATGTTCTTCCAAAGATTTGCTATAAATCAGTATATCATCAAAGTAAACTACCACAAATCGTCCAATGAAAGCACGTAAAACTTCGTTCATTAATCTCATGAAAGTACTAGGTGCATTAGTTAACCCAAAAGGCATGACTAACCACTCATATAATCCAAACTTAGTTTTAAATGCTGTTTTCCATTCATCTCCCAATTTCAAACGAATTTGATGGTATCCACTACATAAATCAACTTTGGAGAATATTGTAGAGCCACTCAATTCATCAAGCATATCATCTAGCCTAGGAATAGGATGACGATAACGAATAGTAATATTATTAATGCCTCTACAATCAACACACATACATGACGTACCATCCTTTTTAGGCACTAGTATAATAGGAACAGCACAAGGACTAAGAGATTCGCGTATATAACCTTTGTCGAGCAGCTCCTGTACTTGGCGCGATAATCTCCTTCGTCTCCTCCGGATTGGTGCGGTATGGTGCGCGGTTGGGTAGCGATGCAGGAATTAAGTCAATTTGATGCTCAATCCCTCGAATAGGTGGTAATCCGGTGGCACGTCTTGTGGGAAGACGTCGTGAACTCCCTGCAAAATGTTAGTGACAGCGAGGGGCAAAGAGGAAGGCACGTCCTCGAATGAAAATAATGCCTCTTTGCACACAAAAGCATAGCAAACAGATTTGCTAGAATCTAGCTTATCAATATCAGATTTGGTGGCAAATAAACATGCACTTTTCAGTTTAATTTCGAAGCAACATTAGATGGTTTATTATTAGGCTTCATTTGTTGCTCAAATTCTTTTGCCACAATCTGATTTTCACTCTTATTTTCTCCTGTTTTGCTTTATTAGCTCTATTAATATCATCTTTCAAAATGGAATCAGAGTCATAGGAAGCAAAGTAATATTTTATCCTTGTGAACAAGAGTATCTTGATTGTTTCTACCATGGTGTACAGAATTTTATCAAATTGCCATGGTCTACCAAGTAATAAGGAACATGCTTGCATAGGTACCACATCACAATCAACATAATCAGCATATGTAGAGATACTAAAATGCACACGAACAAGACGTGTTACCTTAACCTTGCCGCTGTTGTTGAACCATTGGATGTAGTAAGGATGTGGATGTGGTCTTGTGGTGAGAGAAAGCTTCTCCACCATATCCATGCTAGCCAAGTTGTTGCAGCTCCCTCCATCTATGATGACGCTGAATAGAACGTTCCTTCACAACTCCCTTTGTATGGAACAAGTTATGCCTCTGATTTTGCTCAGCTTGTGTAACCTGCACACTCAAAACACGTTGAGCAACTAAACATTCATACTGTCGGCATCTTGACAGCCATGTATTGCGTCTCAGATCAGAATCATCTCCACCGTGTTCTTCATGTGTAATAAGAGCCAAAGTCTCTTCATCATAGTCACTAGCGACTCATACCCACCATCCTCGGTTAGCAATCATCACACGCTGAGATTGGCATTCTCTCATAAAATGTCCTCTTCCCTTACAACGACGACAAATAATATCACTTGTGTGCCCTGTTGACGCCATGGAAGAAGAAGAGCTCTATGTAGGCCCAGCAGTGTACTCTTGGCGAGATAGTGGTGGTTGTGCTGCTTTCTTGTATCACGGTTGGAGGTGGCAGCCGACGGAGATGCGGTGTAGTAGAACGTGTGGAAGTAGATGATGCACGTGGTGTCCATGATGAAGGTCGACCTGCGAGAAAAGTTAGTCCGCGCCAAGGCACATCGATCCTGCACTTCACGCTCAGCTTTACAAGCAAGATGGAATAATCGAGTGATATTATTATAATCCTTGTAGTCTAGAATGGTCTGAATCTCTATTTAATCCACCCGAAAACGTGCAAGCATAGCTTCATTCTCCTCAACAATACCACATCTAATCAAGCCAGTTTGTAATTCCCGATAATATTCTTCACCGAATTTTTCCTTGTCTTAAGCGCTGCAATTTTGAAGTAATTCACGTTGATAATATGGTGGAACCCAACGAGTACGCATAGCAGTTTTCAAAGCAGCCCAAGTAGCTGGAACAGGATATAATCTACAATGTTCAGACCACCAAACACATGCAAAGCTAGTGAAAGCACAAACAGCAGCAGAACACGTCTCTCCTCGGGATATTGTAAACATGTAAATCGTTGTTCAGTTTCTAATTCCCAAGTAAGATATATATCAGGAACATATCTACCCTCAAATGGTGGAATATTCAATATCAGTTTAGGGAGATGGTCATGATCTCGTACCTGAAGGGGAGCCCGAACATCGCCATTATTTGCATGTGGACGACCTGGTGGTTGTGGTGCTGGTGGTTGCACGTAGTTCTGATGTTGATCAACCTCATCCTCGTAAGCTCACATAATCATCCTCCCCCCTTGCAGCAGCAGGAGCCCTGTAGTATCAACAGCAGCACCAAGCAGCTTGGCCAGTGAAGAGGGACACGGAAGCTCGGCGGAGGGCTGTTTCGCGATGTGGAGGTAGTCCGTGTTGTTGTAGTAGAGGTGCGTTAGGTGCAGCCGGTGGTGGTGGTGGTAGACGCGAGCAATTCATTAAACTTGATATCGAGCTTCGTTCAACGCCTTCTCAATGCCATCTATCTTCTCCATGGCCTCTTCAAATCTATTTAGCACATCGTCCACCTGCCCACTCATCATTTGTTGAAACTTATCATGTAGTGCTTTGTTTGTCATGTTCTCCCGGTCGGTCTCGCCGGCTTGTGATCCTGCCATGGTTAGCAGCAATAGAAACACACAAGAATATGATTGACAGACTACTAGGAAGTGGTGGTGGTGGTGTGGTGGACGATCACAAATCCGTCAAGCAAATCTCAAATTCTTACCAGTTCTTACCAAAGAAGTGGCGGTGATCGGCAACCGATGTAGTCAAAACTCTCAAAGCTTGGATAGAGCGATTACTGTGGAGAGTCAAACGCACGATGTAGATGTATGTGGAGCTGGGAAGGCTTATAATATGGTAGCAAAAGGGTCAGCAATAATCAATTCAGAGATGCAAAGTTGAATAAACGCTCAACGACGATGATTGTCTTGATCCTAGGCTAGACCGTGCTAGAGACGCGAGCCTAGAACACTAACAAAATCACGGCGCTGCACGGAAACAACGGAAAAGCACACTCTGAAATTTTTTGTTTCGCTCTTTTTTTTTTTTTTTTGCTTTTTTTTTTGCGCTTTTTTTTTTTTTTTTGAAAAATCACTATAATGGCGAGTGTCTCAAAACTCTTCCTGTGTCAAATCGACAGGATGGGCACGAAATTTTTCGACCAAAAAAATTTTTTTTCTTGCCCGACCCAAAAAGCTGAAACGGGTCAAAAAACTTTCTATAACGGCGATCGTCTCAATCCACTTAGAAACACCTAAAATAGGGTAGCCGAAATTTTTTGACAAATACGTTTTGGAAAATTTTGGGCCTAAACGAGGGTGGTTTCAGACTCTTTTTTTTCCGAAACCTACTCGGCAAGGAAACACGAATCGGAAACTAGATGGATCTCGAAAACAAACCTAATATGAGGAAAACTCGGATTGGTGGTGGATATATGGTGGTGGTATATGACAGCGGTGGTGGTATATGGTAGCGGTGGTGGTATATGCATACGGATTCAGAGCGGTGGCGGAAAAGCAATGGTGGTAGATGGCAAGGCGATGATGATGGTGCGGCAGCGGTGTGACAACTTATGACCGAACTCAAACTCTAAAAGACTAGACTCTAAGACCAGCAACTTGACACGACGATGCAACCGCAAATTCAACAAAGCAAAACCCTAAAAAGATTATGCAAAGGCTCGATTGGTTCGGATATGATGAACTAACCCTAATTTTTTTGTGGCTTTTTCGTGGACAATAGGTATGAAGAACAAACTCGATCTAAACTACGAAAAACTGGAAAATCTCACCGAGCAACACGGAAATCTGATACCATTTGATAGAGGCAAAGGTGTCCCGATGTTTCGATGAGATGGTGGCTATCGTTTCGTAGGAGTCGACCTTGACGATCCGACTACGATCGCGGCGAGACGTCGCGCCTTAGCAATTGCTAAACCAACTTCCGAGGGTTATTGACCACGCCGAGCACGATCAACGACCACGAGGGTCTGCTTCCTGCGAGCAAACGAAGAACAAGCAAGAAACTGTGATTGCAATCTGGATATTGCGAATATAAGATGAAAGCTTTATTGATCAAGGTGGGGTTCTGTGGACGCCTTTGTGCAGTCGTTGAACACAAACGGCACGCGAAGTTGCAGCTATGGCGAACTTTTAATCTAAACAAAATCCAAGGTCTAAACGGTGCCCTAAGGGCTGTATATATGGAGGAAGAGGGGGAATTTCGTGGCCCTTGGTGGAGGGGTCCAAATCAACCCTAACTCTTGTTTCCCCACACATACGGACTCTAAAACAGCCTATACTTAAGTATTTCGAAATTACATGGGCCTGGCCCACTAATAAGGTGACGAGCACCTAGAATAGCCTCGGGACGACATTTATAAAGTAGCATCTTGTATATTTCGTCCAAGGCTTCATGCATCCATTATGGTGGCTTCAAAGTCCTGAAATCATCACTTGTAACTCCGTTCTTGTTCCCGTTGCGCATGGCATTATCTCCATGCTTGTTCTTGCTCCAATGTCCATCCTTCTCCAAGCTAGGGCCTTCATTTGTAAGCAAAACAAATGTATCCAATTTAGGCAGCATCATATTCTCATGAACATTAGAATCATTACCAAGAAACGAAAGTACCTGATAATTTAATTGGCGTGCGCGAGCTCTAGTAATTGGTCCAGTATATGTAGCAGTAGGGGTTGTGGGTGTAACAATGGTATTGATGTCCTCATCACAAGGCTCAACGTCTTCAACAACAACAACGTGAAGAGCAAGCTCTTGAGGCGCAACGTGCCCTTCAAGAATCAAGTAGAGCCTTCGCCAACCGCAATCGCGAACGGCGCAATCAAGAGGAAGCCCTTCGAGAAGAAATCCAAGAGAGGAACTACCAACCTCATGTACAACGTCAAGTTCCTCAAGATCCTCCACAAGCTCGTCAAGCTCCACCTCAACATCAAGTTCAACAAGAGCAAGTTGATCATGGTCTTCCTCCGCGCCAAGAGCAACATGAAGACGAGTACATTCCACGTCAAGGACGTCATCATCAACATCGCCAACAACACAATGAAGAGCAACGCTACGGCAAGCTAAAATTCACCATGCCCAAGTTCAATGGAAGCAATGACCCCGAAGACTACCTCTCATGGGCATTGAAGGTTAACAAAATGATAGAGGCGAGGGTGTCCCGATCTTTCGATGAGATGATAACTCTCGATTTGGTGGAGTCGACTTTGACGATCCGACTACAAACGTGCACGACGTTGCGCCTTAGCAATCGCTAAACCAATCTCCTTAGGTTACTGACGATGCCGGAAGCACGATCAGCCTGACCACGAAAGGTCTATTCCTGCAAGCAATCGAAGAACGAGCAAGAATATGATAAAGCAATCTGAATATTGCGAATATATATGAAGTATTGATAATGGTGGGGATCCGTAAGCGGTCTTGGTCTGGTCATTGGACACAAACAAAGTACAAGTTGCAATGGCTAACTTTTAACTAAACAAATCCCAAGGAAAAAGCTACTAGATGGATCTACTTATATAGGAGCAAGGGTGGCGGCCAAGGAGGTGGGAGGACGTCCCAAGGCAGCCTAAAACTAACCCTAGGTCGTACAAGGCCAATGGGCCCAAGCGGAGGTGACGTAACACCTTTGGACTTGTAGTTTGACTCGGATTCTGCTGCAGCATCAGATTGTTTCGTCTATAACTCAACGCTCCAGACGGATTTTAAGGTGATTCCAATTGGGTTGGAAAATGCACGAAATCTATTTTCCAACAAAAAAAGAATCAACCAATTTGGAGTCCGTATGAAAAAGTTATAGACGTTTTGAGTCAGGTATGTCTCATGTAGTCCGAATCTGAGTCCGAACGTGAGAGACTTGGACTCTATCTTCTCTTGGGCCAAAAGTGACGTGAGAGAACTTTTTGAACAGCAGGTAAACATCTCTTTCTCCCTTATCTTCATATGTGGATTGTACAAATGTCCCATACACCTGCAATTAGACATGGCACAAAAGTTTGTGAAGTATTTTTGTCCTGGATAACATAAATATATTATTGAATAGTTTGCACTAGAAATCACCTGAGAAATATGCATGTATGCAATATTTTTGGTCTCATCCAAGGTAGTCATGTCCTCATCACAAAATCTTCCGCTTGCACAACTACGATGAAGCGAAGAAAATCGCTATGGCATCACTTGAGTTCCAAGATTATGTGCTCATATGGTGGGAACAAATCATTGAGCGACGACAAGCAAGAGGTGAACCCCCAATCACCACTTGGGCTCAAATGAAGGATGTCATGCGAGCACGTTTTGTGCCAACCTACTACAACCGCGACCTCTTCAAGAAACTCCAACTACTCAAGCAAGGAACAAAGAGCGTTGAAGAATACTACAAGGAGATGGAGATAGCCATGATTCGAGCCAATGTCAAGGAAGATGATGAGCAAACTATGGCACGTTTCTTGAATGGACTCAATCATCCCATCAAGAAGATCGCCGACTTCCAACCATACTCAACCCTCATTGAGCTCGTGCATCAAGCTACAAAGGCGGAACGCCAAGTGCAAGATGACTTCAAATACGCCAAGTACTCATCCAAGACCTACGGCTTCCCCAACAATCAAGCTTCAACGACTCCTCCAACATCTACACCAACCAAGCTTCCTTCAAGAAACGACGACAAGTCAAGTTACAAGAAGACATCGACAAGTTCAAGTCGTCCTCCTCCTACTACAAGCAACCTCAAGCCGCGTGCTTCATCCTCTACTCCGACCGATGAGACCATCAAGACAAGCTCCTTCAAGTGTTTCACTTGCGGAGGCCGAGGCCACAAGTCATACGAATGCACCAACAAGCGCACCATGATCCTCAACGACGATGGCACATATGACTCTATGAGTGAAGAGGAAATGGAAGCCCTTGAGCAAGTGGCCATGCACCGGCAAGTGAATGAAGATGAAGATGATCAAGTCTTTTGTGATGAGGATTCGAGCCCCGCTCTCGTTGTCTCCAAGGTCTTGACTCTTCAACATCAACAAGAAGAAGACCAGCGATGCCACATCTTCCACACAAAAGCCGGCATCAATGGACGGTCCATCAAGGTCATCATCGATGGAGGTAGTTGCCACAACTTGGCAAGTGAAGAACTATGCTCCAAGCTACAATTGGTCAAGAGGAAGCACCCACACCCCTACAAGGTTCAATGGCTAAGTGACTCCGGCACTATACGAGTCGAGCATACGGTCCAAGTCTCCTTCAAAATTGGTGCTTATGAAGACACTTTGCAGTGTGATGTGGTCCCAATGACCGTTTGCCACCTCCTTCTTGGTCGACCATGGCAATTCGATCGTGGTGTCATCCACAATGGGCGAACCAATCACTATAGCTTCAAGATGAAAGGGAAGGAGTATGTGCTACGACCTATGTCTCCTAGTCAAGTGATAGCCGACAAGCAAGCCACACATCATAGAGAAAAGAGAGAAAGTGATCCACCCAAAAGTGAGTGAGAGCCACAAGCCAAATTTGAGAGACTCTTCGCCTAGAGAGAAAAACCTCATTCTATTTGCCACCAAAAATGAGATGAGAGAAGTGTGTGAGCACCCATCGAGTGTGATGCACTTTGTCCTTGTGTGCAAGGATGGAGAACCAAAAACTAACACCATTCACGAGCTACCTTTGGTGTTTCAATCTCTTTTGCAGGAATTTCAAGATGTTTTCCCCGATGAGCTACCTCCGGGTCTACCTCCTCTTCGAGGCATTGAGCATCGAATCGACCTCATTCCCGGAGCGCCGCTACCAAACAAAGCTCCATACCGAGTCAATCCGGAAGAAACCAAGGAGATTCAACGGCAAGTACAACAACTCATCGACAACGGTCATGTACGTGAAAGCCTAAGCCCTTGTGCCGTTCCGGTTATTCTTGTGCCTAAGCCCGATGGAAGTTTCCGCTTGTGTTCGATTGTAGACCTATCAATGCTATTACTGTTCGATATAGGCATCCCATTCCTCGCTTAGATGACATGCTTGATGAACTTAGTGGAGCCAACTTTTCTCAAAATTGATCTTAAAAGTGGCTATTATCAAACACGCATACAAGAGGGTGATGAATGGAAAACTGCTTTCAAAACCAAATTTGGTTTATATGAGTGGTTAGTGATGCCTATGGGTCTTTCGGAAGCTCCGGTACTTTTGTGCGCCTTATGCATCATGTGCTTCATCCTTATATTGGAGTCTTTGTTGTGGTTTACTTTGATGATATTCTTGTGTTTAGCAAAACCATGAAACAGCACATCAATCATGTAAAATCTGTGTTGCAAACTCTTCGCAAGGAAAGCCTTTATGCAAACTTGAAAAAATGCACTTTTGGAGTCGACAAAGTGGTTTTCTTGGGTTTTGTTGTTTCCTCAAAGGGTGTCCATGTTGACGAATCTAAAATTGAAGCAATCAAAACTTGGCCCCAACCCACCAATTTGCAACAAGTGCGAAGTTTTTTTGGTCTTGCGGGTTTCTATCGTCGCTTTGTGAAAGATTTTAGCACAATTGCCGCTCCTTTGCATGCTTTGAGCAAGAAGAATACTCCCTTTGTTTGGGGAACTTTGCAATCAAGCGCTTTTGATGAGCTCAAGTCTTTGCTTACTCATGCTCCGATTCTTGCTTTACCCAATTTTGACAAAACTTTTGAGGTTCATTGTGATGCAAGTGGTACCGGAATTGGCGGAGTTTTAATGCAAGAAAAACGAGCCATTGCCTATTTTAGTGAAAAACTCTCCGGTGCTCAACTTAATTATCCCATCTATGACAAAGAATTGTATGCTTTAGTGCGTGTGCTACATGTTTGGGAACATTACCTTAGACCGCATGAGTTTGTCATCCATACCGATCATGAAACGCTTAAGTACCTCAAAGGTCAAACTAAATTGAACAAGCGTCATGCCAAATGGAGTGAATTCATTGAATCTTTTCCTTATGTGATCAAGTACATTAAGGGTAAAGAAAATGTAGTTGCCGACGCGCTTTCACGCATAAACATGCTTGTCACTCAACTTGAGTTGAATGTTATTGGTTTTGAGCATATAAAAGACTTGTATGAGCATGATCCATCTTTTGCTTCTCCTTATGCTAAGTGTTTGACGACACGCCTTGGGAACAATATTACATCAAGGATGGTTACCTTATGAGAGCTAACAAACTTTGCATTCCGAGTCTTCTCTTCGTTTGCTCCTTTTGCAAGAGGCTCATGGAGGCGGCCTCATGGGACACTTTGGACGCGACAAGACATTCGCCGCACTCTCCAACAACTACTTTTGGCCCAAGATGTTCATGACGCCTCACGCTTCACCAACCGATGCTACACATGTTGCAAAGCTAAGTCTAAAGCTCAATCTCATGGTCTTTACATGCCTCTTCCTATTCCATATCAACCATGGGAAGACATTAGTATGGATTTTGTACTTGGTTTGCCTAGGACTCAAAATGGCAAGGATTCCGTCTTTGTTGTTGTGGATAGATTTTCTAAAATGGCACATTTCATTCCTTGCAACAAGATAGACGATGCTTCACATGTTGCAAATCTCTTTGTAGGAAATCTTGCGACTCCATGGCGTATCAAAGACAATCGTCTCCGATCGTGACGCCAAGTTCTTGAGTTACTTTTGAAGACCCTATGTGCCAAGCTCGGAATCAAGCTCTTGTTCTCCTCGGCATACCATCCTCAAACCGACGGCCAAACGGAGGTGACGAACCGCACACTATCCACTCTACTTCGTGTCTTGATCAAGAAGAACATCAAGGAGTGGGAAGCATGTCTACCCATCGCCGAGTACGCCTACAATTGTGCAAGACATTCAACTACCGGCAAGTCCCCCTTCGAGGTCGTCTACGGTTTCAACCCGTTGTCCCCATTGGACATTCTACCACTTCCTCTCCAAGAGCGCACCAACATGGATGCAAGTGAAGGAGCAAGCTACATCAAGAAGATGCACGAAGATACAAGGCACACCATCGAGCGCCAAGTACAACGCCAAGCAAACAAGCTCAACGCCAACAAGCAACCCATCGTCTTCAACATTGGTGATCTAGTGTGGCTACACCTTCGCAAGGACCGCTTCCCCAAAGAACGCAAGTCCAAACTTCTCCCTCGAGCCGATGGACCTTTCAAGGTACTAACACGCTACAACGACAACGCTTACAAGATCGACATACCTCGTGACAAGTACAACGTGAGCGACATCTTCAACGTCAAGGACCTCGCACCTTTCCATGGAGATGAAGCTTTTGATCCGAGGTCAGATCTCTCCCAAGGGGGAGATGATGCGGAGCATCCCACGATCATCCCAATGCATCCACAACCGTCTCATCAAGAGCCAAGAGGACCCATGACTAGAGCACGAGCTCGAGCTCTCGAGACCGAGGTGACTTCTCTCCTTAGTGAAATATCATATGACCCTCTCGAGACATGGCTACTACCTCAATCCGGAATGTTGTGCATGCTTAGGTAGCAAGGAACCAACCTAGGAGAAGCTGCAGCCCAAGATGGACACCAAGAGCAAGAGGAGGAGCTGCAGAGTCAGAGAGGAGCGGTACTACCGCTCAAGCCAAGCGGTACTATCGCGCCCAATGAAGCAGTACTACCGCTCAAGCCAAGCAGTACTACCGCTGAGCCGAGCCAAGCGGTACTACCGCTCTCCATCCGCCTACTTCCATAAAACCCGACACACTCCAGAATCGAGCGGCGTTAGAGCGGTACTACCGCCCACCAAGCGGTATTATCACGACAATGATACTACCGCCTCAGAGAACAGTACTACCGCCCGCACTGTGTGCAGCGTTTGGCCGAGGCCCATGTACTGCGTTCACCCCAACTTACCCCTTAGAGGTCCTAGACTATAATAGACCTTCCCTCATCCTTTCTAGGGTTAGCTTTGGGATTTGCTCATATTTTGGTGTGAGCCTTTGCTCATCCATTGGCTACTTCTCCTTGAGATCAGGACCTCTCGGAGAAGATCCCCAAGCGGATTCAAGACCCCCTCTAGGGTGGACCCTCAAGACCTCCTCTCGAGAGAAGAACGGCTACCCTTGTATCCTTTCCTTTGTTGATCTCGGATCTTGTACCACTCTATGCATTCGATAATCTAGCACTTGTGTGATTGACTTCTTGTCGGTTGAGTGACTTCTCCCTCGTTTTCCCCGTGTTTTCCGCTCGTTCTTCGTGTTCCTCGTAGGGATTCTCTCCAAGCGTGAAAGATCGTCCACATAGGGTTTCGCCCTACATCACTAAGTGATGTAGGGCGGAACCCTACGTGGGCGATCTTTCACGTTGGAGCGGATCCTACGGTGAATCACGAAGGACACGCGGAAGAACAAGAGGGAAACACGGGGAAAACGAGAGAGAATTCACTCAACCGACAAGAGATCAATCACACAAGTGCTAGATCACCGATCACATAAGGTGGCACAAGATTCAAGATCAACAAAGGTAAGGATACACGAGTAGCCGTTCTTCTCCGAGAGGAGGTCTTGATGGGGTCCACCCTAGAAGGGGGTCTTGAATCCGCTTGGGGGATCTTCTCCAAGAGGTCCCGAGTCTCGAGGAGAAGTAACCAAGTGGATGAGCAAGGCTCTCACACAAACCTGAGCTAAACCTAAGCTAACCCTAGAAAGAGGAAGGGATGGAGTATATATAGTCTAGGGGCGAAGGTACAAGGGCTCGGCCGGATGCATGCCTGACGCAGCAGGGAGGCCGGATGTCCGGGGCCGGGCCGGATGTCGGGCTTTCCGAGACGCCGGATGTCCGGGCTAGGGGCGGATGTCCGGCTGGCGGGTAGACTTGTCGATTGGTGCGGGCGCCGGATTTCGGGCAAGGGGCGGATATCAGGGGCTTCATGGGAGGCCGGATGTCCGGGGCTCAGGGGGCGGATGTCCGCCTCAGTAGTTTTTGACTCTGTGTGATGGGCGCCGGATGTCCGGCTGGGGCGGATGTCCGGCTTATGGAAGGGCCGGATGTCCGGGCTGACGCCGGATGTCCGGGCTCTGCAGATTTTCTCCGGTTCCTCTCGTCGTGTTCCTTCATCCTTGTACTTGGGGACTTGTCCATCACTCCGGGCATCTCCGAGAGGGTCTCCTTGGTACCTAGGCATGCATAGAGTCCTCGCCTTAGGTAGCAACCATGTCTCACATGAATGGAAAGGGGAAGCATTTAGGAACGGGTTCACCTTGTGTCCAATGGCGAATAGTCGAGGTCTCATCTTATGTGTCCTTGGGGCTTGGAGAGTAGTTGGAGTGTACATGGGGATGAACGTGGTATGCTCCGCATCATCTCCCCTCCCTTGGGAAAGATCCGACCTCGGATCGTGATCCTCATCACCATGGAAACGGTTGTCGTAGGCGGACTTGTAGTTGGACGAAGTTGAAGACATGACGCAATCCAAGTAGTCCAAGGTGTCGCCGGAGTGATAGACATGCAAAAAGAGCAAACACAAGAAACACTCGGAAATACTATGGTTAGCGCACACAAAGTGTCCATCATGTAAGAATGAGTCCGTGCGGCAGGATTGGTTGTGACAAAGCGCATGAAGCTTATCAAGATGATCTAGAATGAGATGCAAAGCATTCAAGGGAACAAATGCAATCATTGTGCACACAATTGTGTTATTAGTATGAGCAATGCAACCACGGTGCAAAATGATGTCATAGTGAGACGGTTTATCAATAGCATGAATATGGCAATGGATGCTCAACATGTTTATGATATCATGCAATTGATGATGGGCCATATGATCATGATGTATGAATATGCCATCAAGGAAGATCACAACAAATTTGCTAAGAAAATGAACAAGCTCATATATCATGGATGACATGGGGATACAAGATGCAACAAGGCAATCATAATGTGTGTCAATCCATGCATGGGGTGCAAACTTGTGGTGAGTATGATATGTCCATAGAGCATGACATGTATGAGCACAATCAACAAATATGGAGGTGTTGGTGTACCAATGCTTGAAGTCGTGGCAAGAGTGGAATTCCGAAGGTGCATCCAAGTCCAAGCGCTCCTCAATGTAAAGGTCCATAGAGCCAATCTTCAATGTCGTTCCTCCGTCCGTGAGATGTATCATGTAGACAACAAGAAGGAAACAACAATGAAAGAGTGACCCATCCAATATGCGTATTTGAGGATGGCTCAAAGGGAAGGAGTTCACCTTATGAATGTTCCCGAAGATGTTGGAGTTGCTCATCATGTATGCCTTCACACAACCAATATGTCTCATGACGTTAATGCCTTGTGAATCCTTCAAAATGAAAGAACATGACAAACACTCAGAAAAATAAATGAGGTTAGCGCAAGTGCGAAACCTATCATTCGTGTGGTAAGATACCGAACAAGTGTATGCATCATGCTCATCATAAGAAAGTACAAGGGAGCATTTCAAAGTATGGAGGCATATGATGTAAGAACATCCAAATACAAGAGGCTCAATCAAACAAGCATGCATCACAAGTAAAGTGTCAAAGTCTCCAAGATCAATAAGCATAGTATGGTTGCACTCAATACAAGTGGATATGAAATAGGCAACTAATGGACACAAGAGACAATGATCAAGATATATAATGTGAGAGGCATGAGCATATATGTCATCAACCCAAGAAAGCAAGTGATAGTGGAACATGGGTGATGCAACATAGCAAGCTATCATAACGATCAAGTCAAGCACGCTAGTAGTGCGAAGATGCAACATACTAGGAGTAATCATGGCGAGCATGTCATTGGTGCAAATAGTGTGCATGAATAATTCACATGACATAGCACAAGCATGAAACCAAGATATGAGCAAAATAGCATCAATAGCATGGGGCACATGATAAACATGGCAATAGCAACAAGGATCTCCACCAAGCATGCAAATACACATAGGAGTAGCATAATGGTGAATCATGGGTATATGCAAGCAAGGGTCACAATTGCATGGCAAAGGCATAGAAGCAAGCATAACATGCAAA
This sequence comes from Aegilops longissima, assembly GCA_021605205.1. Classification (NCBI taxonomy): domain Eukaryota; kingdom Viridiplantae; phylum Streptophyta; class Magnoliopsida; order Poales; family Poaceae; genus Aegilops; species Aegilops longissima. Next base: position 85,591 of record JAHIAM010000870.1, read on the forward strand.
GTGAACACAATAATATGGGCATAAGGTGACAAGTGGTAAATAGCCCATAGCCGTGTGAGAGCCAAGTAGAAGAGATGCGCGTAGTCCTTGCGCGAAGGGAACGGTGGTAAGGATAGTCCACGGGATCCCAAGTCATCGTTGCTCTCAAGAGCTCGTTTCGTCAACTCATGGGATTGAGATGTTGACGAGTATACGTGCGTACCTACACAAAACAAAGACAAAGGAAAAATTGTGTGTGCATGATATATGTACACATCATCCATCATGATGCGCACATGCATGTGTCGGTTAGCACAAAATATCCAATGCTCAAATAAATGAGATGCGTGATATAGAAACATGTCATCCATCATGATAGGTTTGTTGTTATGTATAGCATAATGGAGACTCAAATTGTGTAATGCATCATGAGAAATATCTAGAGCATTGTTATTCATGGAATGCATATGGTGCAAGCAATTATGTGCATGATGCAAAGTATGGGATGAATCAAAATCTCCTAATATGTATGAGGAAACTATGGGGGTCTCCTCATGAGCATGAGTAGCAACATCACATGGAATGCATATGTATGAGAATATTGACAACATCCAAAACAATGCATATTTGGAACAATGTGATCATGGCGTGGAATAGTAGACGAATTGCGCAAATCATGTAAAGGAAGCATGGCAATATCATCACAAGAGAAGCAAAAGCCAGACCATCATCTCGTCATCTATGCCATAAGTGCAAATGGGATTTATTTTAATGGGGCATGCATAGTTACTATGTTGAGATTATAAAGATGCAATATGGGATATCTCACTCATAGCATATGACAAGTTCAATGGATTGTTAAACATGAAGTGACCAATAGAATTTTCACAAGATGTCCTATGGAGCATAGCATCACAACTAGGCAACTCAACATGCTCATCATCATATTCATCATAAATAGGTAAGTCAAGGCATGAAGAAGTTTCACTAGCATGAAGCATGGTAATAGGTGGGTCAACATCATGGGAGCAATCGATGGCAAGAGAGTCCACTAGTGGGACAAGAGAAGCACCATCACCTATGTTACCTTTGGAAGGTCGCTCATGAATTGTAGGTGAGGTGATGAAGATCGTCTCGTTGTCATCTTCATCTTGATGGAACCATGTGGAAGTGCGTCATCATCCACCATGGCCATCGCTGCTCCAATGTAGGGATGGACTCCGAGGATAGGCATGTCGTCATGTAGGAGACCTAGCACCAAAGAAGAAAACACACTAGGAGTAGAGGTTAAGTCGTTAGAAATCATAGTGGCCTCATGTGCCGTGTCAACTACCTCACTCACTAAGTGTTGTGGCTCACTCACTCCCTCAAGGATGCTCTCACTCGTATGGTGGGTGGAGTCACTCAAATGGCGCTCAACCTCACATAGGATGTGTGGCATGCTCTCATGTGTGGGGCTAGTGGTGGTCACACTCATCCTCTCATAGGAAATGCTCTCAATGTCACGTATGGTGTAGTCACTCATGTCACTCTTGTGGTGGTGGCTCTCCTCACATGACAAATGGGGCATCTCAACATATGTGGGTGTCGGAGAGATGTAAGTGCAAATGTCTCCATGCGTGGTCGCAGAGCTTGACTCAAGTATGAGTCCAATGTGGGCGCGTCTTCATGTTGTTAAAGAGGTTCACGCTGTCGTCGCGCCGTGGTCGAAGGGATGGCCCTTGCTCGACAGTCTTGTCACCGTCTTGGTGTTGGAGGCCCATATGATGTGGCACCTCGTAGCTCGCCTCCAT